>JAWWMU010000243.1:29030998-29045192 GCA_035048155.1 Cinnycerthia olivascens | reverse complement strand
CATCTCTGCGGGGCACACAGAGGGTTTGTTGTTCAGTGTTGTTCATTTGTTGTGCTGGGGAGTGCTTTGACTGTTAATAAACAACTTCTTTCCTCAAAGGAAATTTTTTCTGTCCCAAACCAGCTGGGGTGAGGGGCAGTTCAGATTCGTTTTCTAGAGGGACTCCATCCAGAGGTTTTTTCCCAAATTTGCACTAAACCAGGACACCCCTCTAGGCACCACATTCAGCTGAAAGTCTGCTCCTGAACTGCACCAGAGGGAGGCTGGGTGCTCACATCTGTGACTGTAGGTCCAAGGAGAGGCTGAACCACAAGCCTATCCCAGCATCTGACCTCCATCACTCACTTGCTTTCCTCTCTCTCCCAGAGTAGCTGTCAGACAGACCTACACACACAGCTGAAATATCTTCCCCCTGCCTTTCCTCCTCCCCACCCCTACAAAACTGTACCTCTGCCGGACTCGGAGACCATACAGAGGCTGCTCAGCAGAGCAGAAGCCTCAGGAGAAGGCAGAGTGAGGGTCCATTCTGAAGAGAGCCAAGCTGGAAGGCACCATGTCCACAGGGCTGGGACATCAATACATCAGTTCCTCTGAAGACCTCTAAGTGAGTGAGCTGATCAAAGTTGTCCCACCCTTAGATGCTTACAGGTCTTCTGTTTTCCTGGAGCAAGCTGCCAAGTGCCTCTTTGCTTTTATGTTATCAATCATTTCCCCCAATCTCAGGTTTTGAGCAGATCAAGAGAATGCACCTTGCAATGACCTTGCTTCATTCTCCTTCAGCTGAAGTGGGATCAATGCTGGCTATTCTGCCTCTTTCAGATAACGAAGGTTATTCTGCCTTTTTCAGGCTGCATCAGACCCATATCCTCCCAGAGCTTCTCAGCTGCCAACTCTGCATGTACAAGTGACTTTGATCCTGGCCAGCTCAATACTTCTTTGAAATCTATCACCTGGTAGCACCAATACTGATCAAAATCTCTTTAGTCCTATTAATATATGAAATGAGGAAAGAGGACACCAAGTATGATATTCTCACTCTCCTGCTTCCCCCATTAGTTCATTTGTATTCAACAATTTTAATAAATCTCGAGTTGAGTCTAAACGATCCTTTTTTTAAAAAAACCCAGTTTAACAAGGAGAAACATTTAAGCTACAATACTCATCTTTCTCTCCTCTGCACATTTTTTCCCCAAAACCAGTTTTTGTTATTTCTATTGGGGAAGAACATTGTTCTCTCCTCAACTAAAAAAAAACAAAAAACAACATCTGATGCAGCCCTAAGAATTCTCTCTTTCAAAACCTGCTACCTTAATGGATTCAGAGAAAATTGATAGTCTGCTGAAGTTCCATATGGAATTAGGAGCTTCCATGCACCTAACTCAGCCCAAAGGGTGCCCTTTTTTCCCAGCTTTGTTCAAAAAACTCTCGCTTTGGTTCTTCCTAATTATTGTATGCCTCTGAAGTTGAGCTCTCTGCCCAGTTTCTCTTCCTCCTTGCAAGAGGGACAGTGAGAGAGACAGGATTTCTCTGACAGAGATGAACTACTTCAATTCATCTCAGTTGTCTGCTACCCTAATCTCTCAATTTCCTTAAATCAGCCACTCAAAGTGAAGAGACTAAAATGCTTACAGAGACAGAATACAGAAAAAAAAAAAAAGCCCAGCACACATAAGAATGGTACAAAGAAAATAGATTGCAATATTAAAAAAATAAAGCATCAATTCAGCCTATAGAGTCTGGCAGAAATCAGCAAGATGTATGCAAAATACATATTTCAGAACTGAAATGACAAGGCAGAGCAAGATATGGTTCTCAAACTGTACATTCAAAGCAGTTTTACTTAAATGTTCCAAGGAAAGTACTTATTTGTACTTTGTCATCATCACTGTGTCAAAATAAACTGATCTTAGCCTTCATGTTCAGCATCACATTAATCTAATTTATTTGCTGATTTCTGTGTAGTACATAACACATGATGCAGTTTAAGATGTCATTGAAATAGAAAACTCAACTGCCACACAGTTTTTAATTTAAATTGTGGATGTGACAGTGTAGCCTGTTCCTTTTCTGGGAGTCAGACACAGATGCACTTTTTCCTTTGCTGTTGATCAATTAAAATCACCAGCTTTTTATGCAGAACTGCTGGCAACCTTGGAAGTGTCGTTTCTCTTCCTAAGCTTCATGAACTTGAGTCACCCATTTGTTTAAAGGTACAACAAGCTAACAATGTGAATGTTTTCATTACAAGTACATAAAAATACTCAAGAAACAGCCCCCTCTCAAGCAAAACTTCTACTGCAAAGAATTATGCCTGCTAAAGAGCTACTGCGTCAAGCTCTACAAGTTGAAGGGAGTATAAACCCACAAGAAAGTCTTTAATTGCTAGAACAATCTAAACCTTTCAGCTTGCTAATTAGCTCAACTCATACTGTGGAAGGTCTAACACCTGGGGCTCATTATAGACAAATTTTAGACGTGTATCAAGTCTGTACAGGTGTGCAAACAAAGCTGTAGAGCTGGGCTGCTTTCCCCTCACACTTAGGAAGCAATTTTTTTTTTAGCATTTTTTTTTGTTATCTGCATTTCCTCTTAAAATGATTGCTCTTGCTCTTAACTGCAACTTTCCAGTGATGCTGAGGTCATTGTCAGGTGTATAAGGCTGATTCTTAGGCTGAAAAACCATCATTAACCCAATCTGTTAAATAATATTGGCAGAACAGGGATAAGCACAGCTTGATGGAGATCAGGCATCAATGCAGACTGGTGAACCCACATGCAACCTGCAAATTCTAATATTTGATGCTTATGACAAGAACACATTGGAGACTTAAAAGTCTCACCCTTCTTTCATAGGTGAAGCTCTGATTCTAAATGAATTGTCCATGACTGTACTCCTTTTTTCCTACCCTTGCATTAGAAATATATAAACACTGTTTTAAGGGTATCATTCACAAAGTTACAGCAGAATGAATATCCCATTTCATTGTGCACTGAGATTCTCACTATTATTCAGAACATTTAAGGCATTCATAACAAAATGTTTAAAAGCTACTAAAAGTTGCTTTATTTGGCAATCACGGTCCAGCACAACAAGCAATACCATTAATTCATTCATACCATACACACACACACGTGACAACTTGTGGCACAGGCATCACAGTTATAACTTCCCATTACTATGGGAAATATTTCTGACTTTTGAAGTGCATAGCAACTTAGTTTTCTAAAAAACCTCCACTGTGTTCCATCATCTTTTGCTAACAGTCCATCGTCAAGTCACACACATTGAAACTTTTTAACTGAGCAGATGCTGGCTGCACATTTGCTATTTACTGCCAGGTGCTGTCTGGAAGGCAGCTTTGCTCCATTCAAAACAGGCAAGCAGGCTCAGCCTATCATCTCCCATTGCCATGCACAGCCCTCACTGGAAGCAGTTGCCCACACACCATCAGCTCTAGCCCACCAGCCTGGCCAGGTGAAGTCAAACAGCTGTGACCCACACAGCAAGCTCCAAATCCTCCTCCTTCATGGCTGTGTCACACCCCTGCTGCCCACAGCAGACCTCCAGTGAGCCATTACTGGAGACAGGAGTCACATTGCATGGATGCAGCAGGCAGGATACATATGCACCAGGAGTTGAGCACATGGTACCTGTCTTTCAAAGCTGATTATTCTGATATGAATTCTGACAGGAGCTCTATTGAAGCTGTTCCCTTCTCCAAGGCTTCCTTGCTGCGTCAAAGTCAACAGATGTGGCAGTGGAACAGCATTTGGAAAGACTGAGAAGACAGGCACGAAGACAATTCTCTCCCTGCTCTGACACAAACACAGTGGAGCCTCCTGTAAGCCCAGTTCTTTGGAGAAAAGAGTTGAGCAGCAGGGAAAGCCAGAAAGGGAGTGGCAGGAATATATCATTCTGTCTATAAAATGAACTGGGAAGGAAGCAGACGCCAGTGCCAGCAACCTATCATGAACTAGGTGATGGAAAACAGACAACAGCAGGAAAAGATGACATTTTAAAGACATGTTCAAAGATAATTTACAGTTGCAATAGTGATCCACAGCACTGAGAAATTATACCTGTCAGATGACTAATTGGTGATGAACACCCCATGATGGAGTGAAGTTGTTTGACAATAACTGTCAGCACAATCACAAACAAAAACCACCAGCTACATCCACAACAGTCCCATCCAGCATATTAATGAGGGAGCTGGGACAAGCCTTCAAAATATTCTGCAAGACTGAGGTCAAGTGACAAGCGATTTCATTTCAGGCTAAAAAGCCTTGTAATAATTTATTAGCTGGTACTTTTTTGTTGCACTCAGAGATAAACAAAGTTTCTTACTAAGAAAAGCAATCTAATCTAACCATACACAGCACTTAGGTCTGAACTTGGACAAATATTCTCCTCCTCAGATCATAAAGGAAAATAATTTGTACCTAGGACAAAGGGCTTTATTGGCCTTAACCTCAAAGTCCTCTTTAGAAAACTGCTTTTATTATTTTAATCAAATTTATTCACCCCCACATACTGCAACATGAATCTAAGCACTTACTTTGCAAGTTTAGTACCCAGAGACACTACAGAAGTTTTAACAGCTGTTGGAAAAAAATGTTGCAGCCTCTGACTTTTTTTACCGGAGTTACTGCAGCCAAGGTATGCTGTAAATTGATGATGTAGCTGGATTAGATGTTAATATGCAGCTTGATATATTATTCATGAGAATGAGTCACAGACCTAATTAGAAACATGACAAGAAAAGCCTTTGAGTCCACAATCTGGATTCTCCCTGACGTTAAAGATTTGACATGTGAATACATTTTCACTTACTGAGAGAAAAGACAAATGACCTTTCACATCTAAGCACAAAAACGTAATGCTGGAGATGCAGAACTTGCCTTTCTGAGAGTTTGGGAAAAAAAACAGAAGTATACAATTTGATATAAAAGGCAGCCTTCAAAAACATGATTTATCCTTTGATGGAGCACCTGTCTGCTTACAGAACATCCATTCCATGTACCTTTACAGTCACAGACTTGAAATGGAGGCTTTATAACCCCTATATCAGGTGATCACGTCTGGAGTTCCAATAAGGTGACACAAGAACATGTCCCACCAAGGCATTTAGGCCTGTTAAGTAGAATTTTGAGAGAAATCACTGCTGTTACTTTTCTTTTTTTTTCCACATTTGAGTAAATTATTCCCTATCTCATTACCTAAAAATTGGATGATTTAATTTCTACATCTATTTAAACCTTAGTCATATTCCAGGCCTAGGATGAGACTATGTTTCAGATATAAAAAGATGAAGGTATCGCTGGATAAACTCAAAATAAATGTGGTCTACCAGGCAGAGAAAGAATATTATGGGAAACATTTTCTTCAGCTTACAAAACAAGCCACCACAATATACTAATGAGCTGTCAGGATGGAAGAAAGCACTTTAAACAAACTATCTTAAGTTAGATGGCAATTAGTGTGAACCTTACAGTACACATGGAACAATTAAAAGACTCACATTCCTACCCAGTATTGATCTGCCCCTGGTAAAACCAAAGGTTATCCCAGTGTAAGCAAGGCGTCCAATGAAAACAAACTCAAATGGCACACGAGCAACTGGGAGTTTTTCCAGACTTTACAACACTGAGCAAGGAAAGTCATTACTGATAAACAGCCAACAGCTTTGCACTCAGATGTCTTTGTACGAGGGCAACGCTAAAGGAGAGATAGAAAGGAAGAGGTCAGGATGCACTAGCTTCCCAAATTAATAATTCATAAAAAGTTTCACTTGACAGAGCTATCAAAAAAAAACAAACTTGAGAAATAACAGTGTAACACCTCAGAACCAATGTTCTCCATGTCCTTACTTGTACAGGACCAGCTCCTGAGCTGCCTGCAAAACGGGAAATCACAAAGGGACTGCACTTAGCCCAAGCTGCTTTTTGTAAGCAAAAAAAAAAAGAGCCCTGCAATAAGAAGTTCTTTCCTTCTGAGATATTTTTAAGCAGCGTCATTTGTCAGTAGATGGAAACCATCAACTGGTAGTACCAGTCACTCCACCTGAAGGCACCAAGGAGCAAACAAGTGCTAACTGGATTAAAGCTACAAGCAATTAAGCACTGCCTCAAACTACAATTGTGATACCTGGCCTTGAATTTTTTTTAATTATTTCAAAACAAAAAATGCATCATCACAACCTTTTATAATCTGTTATTGTTCACAGACATGCTTATTTTCATTCTTAGTGAACACAGGCTTTTTTATACCAATGAAATTCATATTTTAGAGGAAAACATGAAAGAGATTAAAGGTCACATTTTTCAAATTTGTAAAGACATTTTACATCTTGAGCCACTTCTGATGAGATTACTGAGATGTTCGTGGTCCAGAGGTAGGTTTTGAACAAATTGAAAACACATAATTTAAGGCTCAACTAAAGAAAGATCATGAAACAAGAGAAAAAACCCACAAAGCAAATCAGAAAAGCGTATCAAGACTTGAAAACTTAAACCCTATGAGCTCAATTTCAAAGACTTTGTCATCAAGCTGTAACATCCACCAAACACAACTCCGCCAAAGGCTGGAACTCCTCACAGATGTTGCTGAAGAGAAAGCAGCAGCTCATACCCTTGACATGGCCAGGAACAGGAAACAAAGCTCGATCTGCCACTACTCAAACACATTCAGTGTAGAGAGGAAGCTCTTCAAACATTGCTTCTTTATATTCTTCTCACTCACTTGAGATTCCAGTGGTTAACATGTAGACAAAATAAACAAAAACACATCATTCTAGGAAAAGGATTTTTACAAGTTTGCTTTGCTAGTATGTTTACACAATTTACTTCAAAGACTTGTATGGTTCTCGAGCACAAAGGATGTGTGCAGCATTAACCACTGGGGTTGTGCCTGAATTAAATAGAAGAATTATTTTTACTGGATTTCATAAAGATAGGTTTGAAGAAGGAAACAAGATTAAGACAAAAAACAGGCAGTAAGAATGTAAGTGCCTTACACTTTCATAGCATCTCTTGATTTAAATAATGGATAGACCTAAACCCAAAATGCTAGGACTGACACAATCAGACACAGCATGGGAACACAGTTTAAAACAAAAAGTAAGTTTTCCCCGTAATGGACAGGATGGCAAAACCAAGTAGGAGTTTCCTTGGTTTGTGGGTCTGAGTAGTTGATCAATACAGCTCCAAACCCCCACCCAGTGAAGTATTTAAGAGATACCCAACCTGATCTCTACAGGCAGCTTCATTCAAGGCTCCACTGTGCTCCCCTCTGTTCTGGTTTCACAGTGACCCTCTTTCCCAAGCTGGCCATGTACTCAAGCCAGTGGGACTCCTCATGCCCTAAGAGAGCCTAGACTGCTGTTGGAAAGCATCCTTTCAAATAAATAAACCAAGGAGAATAAACTCAGTACAGCCAGCAGTTCTAATGGAGACACATGAACTGAAATTAGCAGTGAAAGGAGTAACAGCTGTCAAACAACTGAGCATTTACAGCTATGAAAAGGCCATTTAATTACAAAACAGAACAACAACAGAGCTCAGTGTTAGACTAAAAATTAACAATATCAATGTTTTGATGAAGTGATCTCTTTGAAACAGTAATATTGACATAGAAAGCCCTCAACTGAAACTTTCCCAGTTTCTGCTATCTGCTCATGCTCATTTCTAAGAGCCAGTTTATCATCAGGAGAAAAATCCCAACAGAGAAAGCAACCTCTGTGCAGGGAGAAGTCACTGAATATCTTCTCTTCCCCCATATCCCAACCTTCTATCCATGAGGAAGCACATAGAAATAGAGATAAGGATTTAGTGATGTGTCTAATTCAACAAATCAATCCAGTGTGTTTTGCAAAGAAGCTGTGTATTAGAAATCATACTTTGACCATGCTACATAGAAAATTCAGACTTTTAGAAGTTGTTTCAATATTAAGCTTCTCTGATAATGCATTCTGTCCCAAAGTAAGCCATTTAAATAAATGACTGGCAATTTCAGCTCTTGCAAATTTCCCTTGCGCTTAAATTACAAGATTAAACAAACATAATCTCCTTTAAGAGTTTAGTGAGAAAAGTTTCTACATCAAATCATTCTAATCCTCTTGTTAATACAGTTTGGCTATATTTAGGGACACCATTTCCCTGCTTATCAGATATAACCAAGATTCACAGAAGTGCTTAATCGAGAAAATTCTCCTAGAATTATCAGTCAGCATCACAGTATCTGCTTCAGAACACACTCTAGACCTTTCAATATAACATAATTCCAGACTGCATTTGCCCTTAATTTATTTAAATCAGTTTAATCCCAAATGTTTTGCATAGCAGAAGATGTCTCCTCACATGTGGTTAAACCAAGGTTATACTTGACTGCTATGTAAACACTTGTACATCACAATGTATCTGGCTTGCATTTGCGATAATCTTCTTTTCATGTTAGCATTTCTTGCAATATACAACAGCATTTATGTATGGCCAAGGTCCCACAAAGCAGAGTTTGGCAGCAGCTGGGGGTACTACAGTGCAGTCGCAGCCACCTGCCAGCACAATTGGCCAAAACTAAAACAGGCAAACAAACAAAACCAAACAAACCCTAAAATAATTATTAAGAACATAAAAAAACCCCCGACCACTAAAGGTGATGGGCCCATTTGCCTGGTTACTAACAAAATAGGAAGAAAACAACTATTAAAGATGACACCTGGGACACAAGCTGGCCACAGCCAATTCCTAGCCATCCCATAACTTGCCTTTCTGTGCAAACACAGGGGTTTCAGTTGTCCACCTTTCAGAGACTGGAGCCTGCCTGACCAGGTTGAACATTCAGCAGTGTCTACTTGGATCATCTAAAGCTTTCAATCCAGAATGCCAAGTTTATGAAAAGTTACTCTTCATTTAATTTCTTATATTCAAAACTGCTTATTCAAATATACTCATGAGACAGTTCTGAAGATCTATTGAGGACATGGAAGGGTTTGGAAAGTAAACTAAGGAACAAGGCAGAAAAACAAATTTGACAGGACCAAGGAAAAAATGCTAAAGGGAAAAAAAGGCAGGTTGTGTTATTATTGCACTGTTATTAGCTATAACTTGTAATTGCTGTGGGGTACTTATTAGTTTATTCAGGCTGACAACTTAAGTCAAAAGTTTATTACTTAATTTCTGACGCTGAACACTTTAAATTCTTCAAGTTCTTACACCCCAGGTGAATCCTGTATGCATAGTGCTTGAAAACACATTGTTTATCAGAAAGAAAAATAGATTTAAGCATAGTTGCAAGCATTTTACATATTCATACAATTTTCAAACTACTAGGCTAACTCCTGAGACTATTTTTATCTTTTGCTCTTATGCTTATTGTTGCCTTATTTCATATTCTGTTACTACTTGTAGCCTACATTAATCCTACCTCAATGCAGTGCAATAATAAAGCAAATAATTACCTAAGGGATGAAAACAGTGTATTCCTCACTGTCTTGCATAAGGACAAAAACTGAACATTACAGGGACTCCAACAGCTCATTTCTCTTAATAGGAGGGGGAAAAAAACACCAAATAAGTTCTAGCTCAAATAAGAAGCTCACAAAGGGTGCTAAGCCACGCAGACACATGCACACCATCATCTCATCACATAAAAATAAACCTGTTTCCCAGGTTTATATTTTTTTAACCAGCCAGGTCACAGACCCAAACTCCTTCCCCAGCCCCATGTGAAAGCAGTGCCAAGGCACAGGAACCAGAAGTGTCCCGGGATGCAAAGATAATGCTGGGAGCAGCACTGGCTCAAACACACCGAAGTTAAGCTGTTACTGCACAGCAGTTTCTTCAGACAGCCAAGTTTCATGGTCCTGGCTACATTCACAATCTGAAAAATTTTTCCTGTACTGACCCGCTGTAGTGAAAAGTCCTGGAGTTCTGTTTGCTCTCAGGTAAATTCTTATTTCTCTTCTTTAAGACACACAACTTGAGAGAGAAAGACACCTCAGAAGGCCATGCTCAATTCCAAGCAGTTCCCAAAGTGAGCTTGTAAAATATGCTACACATTCACAAAGGGACGTCAAGACAAAAACTCTAAACTGTATTTTTCCAGTTAAAAATGTCTGCCAATTAAAAAGCTTAAACTTGGCCAGTTCTAACTACAGAGAAGAATGCCCCAGACCACCATCCAAACACACCCTTGCTTGTACACAGCTCTTGACTACAGAATTAAAACAGCCAAGATCTAGTCAGTGTTGCTTAGCACTGAATCTTCAGAACAGGAGCACAAACATTTATGTAAACAACAAAAAGCAGCTAGGAAGTTTTGTTTTGTTTTTTTTATTTTACAGGAAGAACTAACACAGCAGTAATAGAAATTACCTTTCTACAGAAGCAGCTCTCACAACTAGCAACACTTAAGACTGCACCACAAGTAGTTACTAGATAGGAAATGTGGTTGTTACATGCCACCAGTAGCACGTGGAACTGCTATAGTAAAATCTCACAGACACATTTTCTTCTCTTTCTTTCAGTACCAAAGCCAGACATAAAGCCTGGCTGGTTCCCTGGGTAGCTATGTTAACACTAAAAACACTGACCAGCAGAAATGATTGCAATCACACCACTGCAATCTGCCACAGAGGAGGGCAATCATACAGATCAGTGTATGGTCAAATTGCCCCCTAATTCTCGTAATGTCCATCTACTCTGGACACCCTTATTTTGAGTTTCTGTTTCTCAGTCATCACAGAACTGAAACCTGCAAGAAAAAGAGAAAGAAACAACAAGAATAGTCCTTGGGTGGACTGTCAGGAACTAAAAATAGTTGATAGCACCTGTATCAGGCTTCTTTTTTTTACTCTCTACCAGTGTCCATTTCAGGCATCCTGTTAGCGTGATTTAGGATTTTGCAGCTAAATACAAAGGGCTGCAATTTGAGAGGCCTACAAGAAAATGAATCTTATCAGACTCCCCCCCATGTGACAGGAGTAAATTACAAAATGAAAGGGCCTATAGAACATTTTAAGCCTAATTTTAGAAAAATATAGTATTAACACCAGATTCCAAGGGGGCAGAGACATAGGAATAGCAAGGAAATGCTCACAGAAATGTTTCCTAACCTGAAGAGACAAGCTAGCCAAACAAACAGGAGAGAGCCACTTCTCTTACAATGTGTACATTACCGAAGGCAAGATCTATTGGTCCTTTGGGCTTCTGTTTTTAACAAAAAAAAACAACTTATTATTAACCAACTATAATTGAACTTAAGTGTTTTTGAGACAGCTTCTGAGCAAAATACAAAGACACTGAAGTACCTATTAATAAATGCAGCATTTAAAGTAGCAACTTAATAGTCCTATCTCATAGTTAAATGTTCAATTCTTCATAAAGCATGATCAAGTCCATGAAATGCAGTAATTAAACCAGTCAAATCCCACTGACACCCCAGACATCCACCTAGATCTGCTTGTATAACAAATATTTTCCACTCTGCTCCCTATACCTTCTCTCACCAGTCCTCAAGCCCTCAGCCAGGCTCCAGCCAACTTCTCACAGAGCTGCTGGTTATTACCAAGTGAGCACCTGCCCCACCCACAGCAGCTGGGCAGGTCCTTGACTGCTTGGAGAACAGGTCTGAAGTGCAGATCCCCCCCCCCCCAAAAAAAAACCCACAAAACAAAACCTTACAACTTTGCTAAATAATTTGATACTAGTAAAAGATACATCAGGACACTGAGAGACTTGTTTATTCCCTTTAGGCCAATCAAGAAAGAATATTTTATCCTTCCCTGTGAAGGGAAGACAGGGGTTTTTGACTGAAGGTTTTATTAGCCCCGTCTCCTTCCACATTTGTCCCTCCCCCCTGGCAGGCCACTCACCAGGCATATACATAAATATCTGTGTCTGAAAACACATCTACATGAATACATGACTAAGGCATAGTCTTTATTGCACAAAGATGCAGAAATCTGTCCTAGAAGAGGCACATCTTATATAGCTATAAGGACCCTGCCAGCACATAGGCTGCTAAAGCAACAACTACAGTTGTGCAGTGGCTTAAGCAAGCTCAGATGGAAGAGTGCCTTAATGCATAAACCACAACAAAGTAATGGTGACACGACTTTTTTCCAAGTTCAACTGAAGGTTTGGGAAGCAGGTTTGCCTGCAGAGGGCACACAGAAGCATCACACATTTGCCTACTGTGCACCTGCAATTTCTACACCATCATTATCACTACTCAGGTGACCAGGCAAGCTGGCAGGTTATCTGTTATGTACAGAAAGGCACAGAAAAAAGAAAAGAGGAAGAAAAAACAAAAGATGACAATGCAAAAGATATTGAAGGAGCATGGCAAGGATTGATGATTAAGAAACAGAAATAAAAAGAGACTACACCCTTGAACTGTGAAATGCTGAAGGGAAGCTGCAAGTACTTGCATATTTGAGCTCATCACCCTGACTTGTGTGCCTTGTCCACATTACCATTATTGCAATAAGATCTGCTTCCTGGACAAGCTGCCAGGTCTCCAGTACCAATCTCACTTCCCTTCCAGCAGTCTCCATCTGGGCAGAGAATTACAAATAGATCAAGGATTGCCTATTACACCATAAGCATTCAAGACAACCATAGAGTCTAGAGGAAAAAGGCCACACTGAAAGCCCAGAACAAAGAAATTCTAAGGAACCGGAAGAATGAAATTCTGGTTGAGCGTCACAATTATGTTGACATTTAGCCTTTCAAATGTTTGTTGCTTTTCTACTGAAAACTGCAGGTGAGAAAGCCTGGACAGAAAAGGGAGGGAGTAACCATGCAAACAAAACCACAGTTATATACAAGGATAGAAACAGATTCCATCTTCACCAGGCTAAAGAGAGTGGTTCCATTACCAGAAAAAACAAAAGTAAAAAACCCCCAACGTGTATGTTCTCCCACTACATTTAGACATAGCAATAATAAAAAGTCACTAAAAAGCCACTGCAACAAAAAAAAACCAAAAACAACAGGTACAGGTTAACAGGATTCATCTCTGCCTTTGGAAAGATGGGCAATAACAATCTGCATATCCCAGCACATGCTCAGTATTTACTATAACCTTAAAGAACAATAAAGTCAAATGCAATAGATCACTGCTGTTCCTACCTTCTGCTCTCCATACACAGCAAAGGGTGGCAGCAACTACAGCTCAGCTCTGAGCTCACACTGCACTGCAGCTACTCCAGCCACACCAGCATGGGACTGGCCTCAGGTTGTACAGCCAGTGCCTGAGCCAGGCATCAAAGGGCATCTCCTCTCAGACAATGGCAGCTCTGCACTCTTCCATAACTTCTCTACCTTCTTGAGGAAGAAAACAAATCCCACCACAGCCACAAAAGCCTGCATTTATCAAAGTTTTCCCTCACCAGATTCAAACAGCCAACTTCTGCAAACTCCCCACAGCTTCTGTTACAAAGAGCCAGCCACAGCTGCCCCTGCTCCCATTTTATCAGAGCCTGGTGACACCCACCTGAACACACTTAAAAGGGTAATTCCCCACCTGACATTAATTCGGGTATAAGTAGCAAAGTGGTAATTAAAATCACCTGAGTAACAGCTGAGGTGACAGTTCCCCGCTTTGGGCAGGCACATTTGGTGTCCTTGCTGCAGTGGGGCAGACCCAGCACTGGCTGGGGCTGGAGGGTGGTTGGGAGGCTTTCCCAGGGCATGGGAGCTCCTGGAGCCTGGGTAGCTGGGGCATGACGTGTTATCTTAAAACCTGGCACCACAGTGGGGATCCTCAGGTAGCTTTGGGCTGGCATCGCTGATATTTTTGCAGTTGGTTTGTCTAAGGTCTGAGACCCACAAATGGGCTTTTAAAGTCCCTCCCACCTTCAGTATAGCAGGAACTGCTCAGGCCACTTTTCCCTGCAATCTTTCCCTGCTCAGATACCTGCAATGTTCGGGATACAGAAGAGATGGGGTCAACTGACATTGCAATTAAAAGATGGTTTATTGTAAAATGAGTCTGATGGAAGGGTAAGACCTTTAGGTTGTTACATCCAGCACCATTACATCACAAAAGCGTCCTAATTCTAATTACAATGTCTTTTATAAATTTCTTATCCAATCAACTACTCCCACAAAGTTTGCTAGCATCTTCATAAGCCAGTCATTAATTGCTATGTTTGCTATGTTTTACATGATTCTACCACAATGCATATCT
>JAWWMU010000243.1:28999531-29028964 GCA_035048155.1 Cinnycerthia olivascens | reverse complement strand
GCACAGAGCAGGGTGTCCCAGAGCCGCTTGCGCTCCAGAGCCACCAGCCCTTTGTGCCAGCACAGTGAGCAGAGCAGAGCCTTCATGGTCTGCACTGCAAACCTGTGTGCAGAGCAAAGGCCAGGTCACACTGGGAGCACGGGCCCTGGCCACAAGGGCATGGCAAGGACAGGGCGACCGGCACCTCTTGAGGTTGGTGGGAAGGCGGTGTTCCTCCCGGCACGCTCTCCAGAACTTCTCAAGGTCCTGGGGCATCTGCTCTGTGGCGCTGAAAATATTGAAGAGCAGAGCCACGAACAGGCGGGCAGAATGGAACTCGATGGCCCTGTTCCACTCAGGCATGTGGGCAATCAGCCACACCACCACGGTTGCCTGCAAAGACAAAGCAGCCCGAGGCAGCGCTCAGTGCCCAGGTGTCCGTGTGGCAGGGCCCGAGGGGAGACGCAGGGGGAGCACCCGGCCTGCTGCCCCCGGGCCTGCCCCTAGGCCAGCTTTGAGCCCAGGGCCTGAGGCAGGGAGCTGCAGGGCAGGGAGAGCAGGGAGAGCGGCTGGAGAGGAGACCTGCAGGGCCAGCAAAGGCCAGTTCCGGAAACTCTCAGCCAGGGCAGAGATGGGACACACTCTGCTGCAGGTGCTTGTGTTGGTGGCCACAGTCTCAGGCAGGTGCCAACACTGCTTTTCATAGCCTGCACATAATTTGTATTTGTGCAGGTAGATAGCATATATTCAGATCTTACTAAAATACATAATACAGCATTTCATACTATACTCTCAGTCAGACTCAAAAGGTGGAGGGGACACTAGAGATAAATGGAGTTTCAAGAACATCGTTGATATAATCCTGGAGATAGTAACCCTATATTTAGGAAACATTTTACTGTGGTGTTCTTTCAGGATTATGTAGCCATCCTTATATGATCCAAATGTGGGCCTGGTCTGGTTCCTCAGGGGGTGCCTGATGCCCAGAGTGGGTGGCGCTGCCTCTGGCTGCCCTTGTTGCTCCCTCGCACGAGCAGTGCATTCAGGGATCTCCAGCTGATTTTATCACAGTGGTGACAAGGGCTGCACTTCTGTTTCCAAAACACAAAAGAGGAAGTGACAAGGGTAGTAACAGGGGTGACTTCAAGGCATGCTCCACTTTCTTCAGCCACACTGCAGGGAAAAGGTGGGAGCAGAGAAATGGAGAGTAGAGAAACACAGCAGTGGCTACAGGGCATCCAGAGAACAAAGGAAGGCTTGGCTACCCTGAGAACATACAGTCTCACAGCTTCTCAGGCAGGAATCCTGCAAAGGTGTACCTGGGAATTGATTTATCGTGTTGTTGCTTATTTTTGATTTTCTGGTCTCTTGATAACTGTAAGTTCCAATCCATTTTTTTTTTTTTTTTCATTTGTTTGCTTTGTTTTTCTTATCTATGGAAATCTAGAATCTCACCTCAGCTTTTCTGGTGTAATCCACATCACGACTGCCACTGTAATGCACTTTTTGTTCCCACTGCTGGAACCCGTGCCAGCCGTGTCATGCCCGTAAGATGTGACAAGGAGTGGCTGTAGCTGATGCCAAAGGACTGCAAGGAGGGGTGGAGGAATCAATTCTTCGTTTCTTAGTAAGAAGGGAAACAGAAGTACTGAGATGGGATTACACTACTTCTGCTGCTAAGGGCTTATGGCACATTGTAATACAATTATCTACAGGCAGGAAATCAGCAGGTTGCTAAAAAAATGGCAGCAGAGGGCTGAATAATCTACCCCTAGTGCTGAAGGGCAATGGAATTAATTTGTCCCTAAACTGGTAGGGATCTCATTCTGTGATAAGGTAAATAAACAAATTGTAGGTAAAATAAATCTACACACATTCATGTTGAGACAGTCTGACTGACGAGGTGTCTGGATGTTGTGTGTGTAAGAATTTCTAACCAAATACTGAATTCTAATTGACTTTCACAAGTCAATTCATACTGGATTTCACAAAGGCAGTTGTCAATGCTCTGTCGTTGAACAGCTTATTGAATAAGAAGAAAGTAATTCCCTATTCTGAGCAGACTGCATTCTGAAAGTACAGGTGAAACAGCTAAAAAATCCCATCAAGTATGACTTAGCAGGGAAAGGATTTATAAAAATTCCATTGTAAATAAAAGCATATTGTTCTGATTTTACTCCCATTGTTCTGTGAAATTAGGATGACTTTTATAAATAATGAACAAATGAATTTTTGTTTATTGAACATGAGAAATTATTTTTTCTTTACAAATGGCCTCTTAGATGAAATACTGTTAATATATTTCAGAAAGCTGTTGGTGAGCTGTGTAGAGTTCTGTTTAAATCACCCCAAGTGATTTATAAATCACTTCTAAATTGTTTAAATCATCTCCACTCATAAGATAGCAAACTCTTTTTGTTAGAGAAGAGCTAACTATGTCTTTTCATACTTGAAATATCTGATGCTTTGAATAATACATGACATTTAAATGCTTATTTTGCTCTTGGGACCCAGATCATCTACTAATCTTTGGGGATATTGGGACTCGACATCCAGCTCAGCAGCTTTCTTCACGCAGTAACCAGCACCAAGCAACTTAAAGAACATCAGCTGTGAGGGTCACTTTTAAATCCTCCTGTCACCAAAATTAAATTATTTAAACAAATACTATAGGTTTGCAATAGGATGAAAAATGTATGTTTAAGAAAGCTTTCAAAATGGCTTAGTGAGATGTAAATTGGCTGTGATTGAGTGGAAATGAAACTAGGTGCTATGATGGTACCTTTTTGCTATGGAAGTGTGAGCCTGTTGTTACTCAGCAATGACAGACACTTCATTGTCAGGATAAAAAGAGATTCCAGAGAGCAAGGAGATTCTAACAACAGTGCAAACCAGCACCATTCATTTTGCAAGTCAGCACAGCCTTCAATCATGTTTCTGAGATTCATGCTGGATGCTCTCGTTACTGTTTTCTTTTCACTGACTCAGCTGGAAAATGTGGAGATCCTGAGCAGTTTACACCAACTAATCCCTCGGGCTAGGGAATATAGCACAAAACAATGCACATCACAGACCCCCTTAATCCTTTTATGATATCTATCTTTAGTATGCATCATTATGGCATACCAGAAACCTGACTGCAGAGTAGTCATGCATACACAACAAATGTCACCAGTTGCTCAAAAAGTGGGCCTGTGGGTATTTCAGGCTGAGAGGGGGGTGCTTTATTTACCACATGGATATGACAACTCTCTTCTTGTAGTAGGTGAATGCAGTAACTGCTGTTACACCACTAACATTTGTTTAATGTAGTCAAAGAAAAAAAAACACATTTTTTGTTTTTATGTATTCTGCTCTGTATCCTGATGCATTCTGAAAGCCATAGTGACTTTTTCAACTGTTTTCTTTGAAAAGGTTTAATAGCATGGTTAACACAGTTGAATTATTTCACCGTTTAAGAAATTTCACTCCATTTTCTGCTTTCCACATTCATTCAATTTATTTTCATCAGGTACTAGCTTGCTGTCCAGCAAACCAATCTCATTCCATATTGATTTGTGATGAAGCAAAAGGACAAAAGAAAGCAAAAAGAATAGGAAAAAGAAAGCCAAAAAAGGGAAGCCCTTGACCTCCTGCCTTTATGTGGCAGCCTGGTTTGGCTGAAAGATAAGTGTAGTAATATATATGAAAGTAATTCCTCTAAATGCAAGTAATATAAATTTATTTCTAGCTCCTCTCAGTGTGGTATTTGTTTACTAGATTTGGATAGTTAACACCTTGTGATAGGAATCATGATTCAGCAGAAAGTATTTTCTAGTTGAAAGACCACTGCCAGTGCTGTGCAGAGGATTTTATACTCGGGAGGAGTGGTTTGAGATTTCCTTAGATTTATAAATCAAGCATAAATTTGCACAAGATCATTCTGACTCAGCTTGGAATCCAACCTAAAAGTATTTCTTGTCATATGGAAACAAATTATGGTGGAGCAGTAAAACAACAGAAACATTGCTGAGAAACATTGGTGCTATTCTTGGCACTGGGAATGTCACAAAAAACTGGCAGATTAGAAACTGGTGACTAAAAGAAAATAGGACAACAGTAGATTAGATTTTCTATATTTATTAACATATACTGTGCCTGGATTGTATAAAAACAAGGTAGTTTTGGCCATTTTTTTTCACACAGAAGCATGACCACTACTACAAACCCTGCCATCTTCAAAGTGTGACAGGTACTAAGGTCCACCAAATGTAGTTCCTTTAGCATGTCATAATCTAATTTTTAAAGTGAGATTTAAAATTTAATAGTCCCTTCAATTCAAATAATCACCTGGAAATCTGAGCTTTTTTAAAAACTTGTGAACACTCTATTTTTACTTTCCATAGAAGGAAAGGCAAGAAAGGATGGGTGTGGGGACATCAGCCTAGAATTGGAGATGGTTTGCATTATCTGGTAATCTCATATGCATTACATGCAAACACTATAGCAATCCATCAATGCTGAAATGCTGAAAGATCTACAAACTTGTCAAAGATGACAGCTTTAATTCCAGTACGAAGTATCAAGAAAATAGGTGTTGTGGTTTGTCTTAGTTTTTTGTTTGTTTGTTTTGGGTTTTTGCTTTTGTTTTGTTTTTTTGTTTTTGTGTTTGTTTTTTTTTTTAATTACATTATTCATAGACCAGAATAATGGTTATTTATGGAGAAGATAGTTGAGGTATTTTTTCTTTGAGGACTAAATAAAACCTCTGAGGATGGATGGCCAAGAGAAACAATAAGAACAATGAATCTGGAGTGATTCAGACTCTGGAGAGTACTTTTTCCTTTCTATATCTTCTCCCCTTTGATACAGGTTTGGTACAGCTGCTGGCAGAGAAGGTTTAAAGTTTATTGCTATGGACAGGGATACAGTAGTTTCAAAATCCTGGAACATTAGCATGCTAAGTCTACCAACATCCCTATGTATGAAGGAGGGATGTTGAAGTAGGAGAAAGATGGACCTGTTGGAGAAGAAAAGAGAAAAGGAACTGTTATTTTACAGTTCTCTACCCTCATTATCAAGCAAAGCCCAAACACCTCTGCCACTGAACAGTACAACAGGACAAGCCCCTTAGCAAATATGTGATGTTCTCACTCATGAAACTGGAATACCAGGATACAAAGAGAGCCTTTCAGGTAAACTAGTTTATCTGTACAAAGAAAATAGATTTATTAGGTTCATGTTCCACCTTCTGGAATTATCAGAGTAACATCTGTTTTTAATCAAACAATTGCAACTCATAAAGTAGTATACCTACAGTGATTTACAGAGAACACTTCAGACCTTTATCCCCAAGTATGATGACAGAAAATTACATACTTTTATAAATCAATGCTTTCTAGAGAGTCAGGATCAATGCAGATGTCCTTTTCATTCTTTAGTATTGTATCTATTCCTAAATCGGATTAGATTAAATAATATTAGATTGATAGATAATACAACGCATATCTTTTATCTCCATTTGACTAAACAACATTTGCAATGCTCCTATAGCAATATTTTTTCATTTGAATCTTAATGTAGAGAACTGAAGATTCAACTGTATTTCTGTTTCCTCTTTATCCTGCTACTCTTTGATGAAATTTATTTGGATGTGTGAAAATGGAAGACTCTGACATGGAATTAATTTAGAACAAAAATTAGGGAGAAAAGTGGGAAATAACATGTTCAGTATCTCCAATAATCCTTTTTCCTCTTGGAACATAAAAAAGAAAAAACTCTGAGGCACAGAAAGTAAAGTTCTCCACTGACAACTGCACTCACCCCCTAAAGAATCAGGATGGTATCAACATTTCGTCAGGTCCCTTCTAGGACAACTTTCAGGGCTTTTATAGTATTGCTTTGATACTGCTGTTATAATGACAAACCTCAGTGTTGAAACAGTCCTCCTTTCATGCCTGGTAACGTAAATCCAAAAGATGTTGTGTTCTGACTGAGTGTCCTCCTATTTAATTACTTCAAAAAATAATCTACCTCAGTTTTTCCATCAGCAACAGGTGCCTCAATTCCCATAAATCTTTGTATTGTACATGATGGAAGAAATAATCCAACCAAATACAGATAGCTTGGTTTTATTTTGCAGTGGTAGTCAGCAGTTATATTGTCCCTGTTACTATTGTTGTAAGAGATTCTGAAAGGCACAATATCTGAAGAAGAGGTTCTGAATTAAAAATGCCGATCTAAAGCTATTGTGAAATTAATTTGAACTTGTGTCTGAGTTCTAGTTAAGTTCTGAGAGAATGGTTATGTGCAAATACTTCTGATATTTCAGAAGTTACACAGATATTCTGCCAGATATAAATCTGAAAATGATTGGATTTCAGGGGGAGGAAATTATGTGATAAGGTGAGTTAAGTAGCAGTTTCATTTATGGCGTAGTTAAGCTGAGATGTCAAGATCTATGAATGTTGTTGGAAGGATCTGAATAGTTTTCATAGAAAATGTATAATATTGGTGTGCATTTAAAGTTCAGACCACTCTCAGTCCTTTGCTTCTTTTTTTTAATGCAATATTCCAGCCTTTCATTCTTATGACCACTGCCACCAAAATCAAAATCAATGATTTCGGGCTAAACACTTGGTGTGGTTGTGACTGGAGGAAGGATTAAAAAAAAGTTCACATCCATCACAAGTTGCCAGCATAACTTGAAGGAGGAAGGGCAAAATCACGAGTGGCAAAAAAGTCCATGAATCTTTTTCCACATAGTTCTCTCCACTGGAAGTTAAACAAGCCTAAGATCCAATGGTTTGGAGAATTATGCCATGGACAGAAATATGGTTACAGATACACTGATTTAGTTCCCATCTCTGCATTTCTCTGTGGATATCTAAATTATAGAGCCATGCAAAGAATAGGACAAATCATCACAAGGAGTTTTGGCAGAACCGATGCATAATTTGATCTTGCTCTCAACACCTGATCCTGTGCCCTCTAACAAACCTCCAGCCAGGTTTTTGGTTAGTCCCTTGACATCAGCCGGCTCCAGAATACCCCAGCCATTGCTTTCTCTTCTTCAATAGGATTTCTTCCACAAATTGCTGGGCAAGTTGCAAATGTTATTTCTCTGCATTATCTCAATAGTAGCTGTCGCCGTGTGTGATCCCGGTTGTGTGACAACAGGGGTGTGACACAGCCCCTGCGAGCCCTGCAGATCCCAGCTATCGATGCTGTGGCACAGGAACAGGAGACAGCCACACGGGTGTTGGGGTAAAACTGGGATGTTTTAATAGGGGAATTTCAAACAACTCAGAATCCCATAGCCAAAACCCCTGCCAGTGCTGTGCCGAAGATTTTACACTGCTCCTAAGTCGTGGTTTGAGACAACAAATTAATGATGGCACAACCGGGGAGGTGCTTGAGGTCGGACTAACATTTAACAAACCTATCAAGAAAAACAGGGGCGGGGAATAACGCAGAGAAACAAATGGGGCATTGAGTACCCCGGGATTGACATGGAAGGTTCTGGGGAAAGGGGTAGGGATAGAAAGAATTGACAACTTGGGGGTGGAGGAGATAGAGACATGAGAACCAATAGGGGATTGACAGGGAGTGGTCGGGTGACAAACAGAAAGATTGACATTTAACAGAACTGAAGAACAATCGGGATACAGGTCTGTTTTTAACATATTGGATACAAATGGAGAGCTTAACACCGCTCCAAAGGGTGGGGGAAGGACACGTCTGGAGAAAACCAACAGCACAAAACATCACAGTACCAAAGGATCGCAGAGCAACCAAAAAAGCAATAAGTAAACCAAGAAAGAAAACCTGAAGAAAACACACACCAACAACTAACCTACAAAAGAGGATGCACCATTAACCTGCCAAATGGAACTTAGTATACTTTCAGGCTACTAGGATAAATAAAAAATTACTTTTAACCCTAGACACAAAGCCTGCTTATAAATTTAGCAATATAATTTAAAATATCTTTTTGATATTTGCAACTTAGGCAGGGTGGCTTAGTGGCAGTTATATATGATAATTGCAAAGATATAGTCAAGGTAAAAATTACTGTACAAACAGATGTCCTAAGGACAGACTTTTGATTCCCATATGATCCAAAAAAGGGTGAAGGTGTGAAACTAAAAAGCAATTGGAGAAGTTTGAGAAGGAAAACAGGGAAGCAATCACCAATCTTTGCAGAACCTGTTAAGCAATAATTAGCAGGAGTTCAAACAACATGGTCTCCCAAATGATTTGTTCATTCATGGCCACAGAGATTTAAAACTAATACCCACCATTGCTACCATCATGCTCAGCACGTACTTTTCAATAGTGTTTTAGTACTGGCATATTTCTAATACCAGTTGACAAGTAGATTCACGTGAGACAGAGTTGGAAAGAGCATCTTTCCCTTGCTGAAGAGTTCAGTGCTTTTATATGTAACTGTTTAAAGCTGAGAGGTAAATAGTAGCTAAGGTTATTGAAGAAACCTGCTGTCTTTTTCCCCACAGGGTAATACTCAAACATGACAGCTAGAGCATCAGCCTCTAGTTCAAATCTTTTGGGGAGTGGCATTTGCTCAAAACTTGAAGGAATAGAGATTAATGACAAAAATAATTAAATTTATATGCGATATGGCAACTAAAACTCAAAAGATTCGTAGCTTGAAAAATGAAATGTTCTGATGCACGCACCTACTACAGTTAAAGTACTTGGAGCAATTTAATCAATACATTTAGATTCTATCTGACTTGTTTCTTATCATCAGTGTTAAAATACTTAATAAAAAAACCCCAAAACAAACCACAGATGCACATTCAATTCTGTGTTGGGTTTCCTACAGTTGGGAGCCCTCTGACTGCATTTCATAGTTGCATGTGGGATTACGAAGAAATTCAGAGTGATGAAAAATATGGTGTTAAATGTGCTGCTCAAAGGCACTGATTTGAAAAGTAAAACAAGTCTTTAGATTTCAAGGCCAGCAAGCACTCAAAATATTAAGAAGAAATAGATTGTTTCATCCAGCTTTCACCATTATGCGTGGTATAATGTGTATCATTCTGACAGGATGACTTAACAGGTATAAATCAGCAAAGCTGCTCCAATTTCACCATATAATCTTTGAGAAACAAACTGGGAAACATCAGCTAGAGACAAGACTCTGGGGGAAAAGCCATAATAAGAAATGGCCTGGAGTGAACTGTAATAGTCACCCAATGATCTGAAGATGGAACCCTCAGAAATTGTTGGGATTTTTGTTTAAGTCAGACTTATTGACCAGGGTTCATTAAATGCTATATTGTCCCAAGGAGAAGGCTGGTCATGCATAAAAGCATTTCTGTTAATGGTATAAACATTAAAAGAAGGAAAAAAAAAAAAAAATTCTGCAAATAAATTATAAAAAAAAAAAGCATGATTCTGTGGTTTAGAGTTAATTGAGCTTTTCCAGGGGGAAATTCAGAGCAGGACTTTATAGAATGATTAAAGACACCTGAATTCTCTTTGCTTGCATCCTGTGGAAGCTCTAGGGATTCATAAGCAATTAAATGGGAGGCGATGGCAGTAGAACTGGGTGAAGTCTCCAGCAGTGTCTCCAATGGAGGCTGAATGTGTCACTAACCCATCTTTGTAATAAGACCATTTTTAGGGGACAGGTATTTATGTATGGTTGAAAACACCCTTTGCATTCTATTTTTCAACAGTTGTTAATCATTAGTTTTATCTTCTCAAAGCACAAGAATTCTTGCCTATCAATAAAAATAGTTAAAATTCTGAATTACTTTTTTTTTCTCCTATATTTTCCAGTTTATCTTTAGTCATAATTGAATATCTAATTTCTTGCTCGAGAAATTAAACTGTTCTGAAATAAGGCAGGTAAATGAGAGCTCCTGCTTGCTCCTGTCCCATGGCTGTGTTGGTGCAGCAGCCCTGCTATGTCTGCATGCTCTGTGGGCTTTAGGCTCTTCTTTCTCCCTCCTCATACACCACAAAGCCATAGAAGACCCAGGTTAAGGTATATGTACTCAATTTCTTGAGTATATATATGCTAATATACTCAATTTCTTCCCTCATCAAAGTATAAATACGTATTGCACAGAGCTGAAATTTTGTATTTACCTGGTGTCTTTTAATTAAAGAGAAATTTATTTAATTACATGGACTGCTTCGGTCCAAATGTGTTTGGGGTTTTGTTTGTTTGTTTGTTTGGAGTTTTTTTGTGGCAGCATATCTTCTCTCCAATATTTGCAAACCATGCCAAGGTTTTCAGAGCAAGCATAGAGTTATGCTGATCCTGGTTTAGGAGACCTTTTCATAAAGGCAAGAAGCAGTAGCAGTAAACAGTTTTACAAAACTACATTTACAGGAAACATTGGATAGGATTTGAAAATTAAACTTGATTGAGGGCATTTATTAAAGAGCTAAACAAATTACAAGAACTTAATAGAATATTTTAAGCACTTTAAAAGGAAGAAACCAGATCTTTTCCCTTGTACAGTTATCTTGAAAAGCCTTTTAAATAAATATCGCTATGACATTTGATATAATTAGGTTCAAAACCTATCATGAAATGGTATCCATTTAAGGGCTTCTATTTAACAAACTATCAGGGCTTTGGATTAGGGGAAGGAGAGAATTCTGATGAACAATTAAACAAATGTCATCTCTTTACTCGATCCACTTCTGTTTGTTTAGTGAAGAAAACATTAATGGAAATGCAGATACATTAGGACATTATGATAACTAGTACATTAATAATGCAAATAGCTTAAGAAGGTTAATTACTTCTCAAATGGGTAGTTACTGTGTAATGTTCTTCCTTTGCAAAATACACCAACACATTCAAAGATAAAAGCAATTCCTTTTTGTTTTTTTTTTCTGTCTGCAGCTACTCTTGAAATATACATAAGTATTTTGACCTGTTGGGATTGAAAACAATTATCAGTCAATAATTATAGGCTGAAGTCCAGCTTTCAAAGATCAGGAATACATTATCAGTGAAAAATCTTTAGCCTTTATAAAGCATCAAAACCAGACAATTATTTCTGTGACTGCTAAAACGTGCCTTTCCCCAAAAGGCCAAAACATAAGCACCACATTTGAATTTCAGATGATTATTGCTGCTCTTGAAGACAATTAAACCACAATAACTGCTCCCTTGGTTTGCATGAATGCATTCTCTCACTTGTTTTAACATTGTTTGAGATCCAACATACCAAGTCAACTGTCTCTGTTAGATTCAGATAAATATCTGAATATCTGAGTTAATTTTTCTGGTTTAAACTGAAGTATGACTGTCTGGTAACTGGGATTTTAACATATCTACTCTTTCATTAATTACTGACAATAAGAAAAGGGTTTCAGTGTGTCCTGCCACAGAGCAAAGCAAAAGTCAAGTTCTGTTGCAGTGAAAGCAGCATTTGCTGGAACAAGTCATAAAATGAAATGATATGCAAGTTTCCAAAGGAAGCTAGCTTTCAGAATTTTTATTTACTCTTAGGTTTGCAATCACTGCTTTTGTCTTCAACCTCTAATAAATTTTCTAAGATTTCCTAAGCCACCAGCAGAAAGAAGCCATCCAGTACTTCGAACAAGAGGGAAGCTAACTTCTGTGAAGTGTTGTGGTAGGAACCAAGGTCACACTGCTCCTTGCAGTTACTATTCAAATGTGGGATGGAGAAATCTCCCATCCAAGCTGCTGCCCTTTTGCAGAGGGTGTTCTTGCAAATTAGTGTTCTTTCTGTAGTCCTTACTGCACACCCCTGGTTACTTTCTCCATAGAAAGCTGTTTTCCTTATTTTGATCCACCTATCAGTTAAGTTTGCAGGCAGTGCCACCGAAGTGACATATTTAGGTATTTTCCTAACAGAGTCTCATACTCCAATAAACAGGTACATAAGAGGTGGTCTCTTGATGAGCACTGAGCCCTTCAACCTCCACAAGACCTTTCACCACTCGGGGCTGGTTGATGACAGCAGTAAATGAACAAACTCTCCACTCCAACCCCAACGCTACAAAAGGTGAAATCTAGCTCTGGCACACTTCCAAGTAATTATAAATACTGCATTACCTCAACTTTGGGGTTAGGATCTTCGTTAAAATATATATAATTATTGATGTCTACACAGGGTAGGGAATGCTCTACATGCTGGTTCAGTACCTTGGAAAACAGAGGTTTGGTTCCCTTCAGCACTTCAGAGAAACATGCACAATGTATGTCAATATTCAGCACTAACAACAAAAATTAGCCCTGAGCATTGCTGTACTTCATAGCAGCTGTTAATATAACAACCTTCATGGATCAGTTCAAATTACACATTCTTGTATATTTTTCTAGAAAGATTTTTTTCACACTCTTTAACTGTGGCTCCTAAGATTTCCTGCTTTCTGCTAACAATATGCATTTCGTGTGTTTTCTTAATATTGGCATATCTAAATCTGACTTTCTATGGCTCAAATTATTTTCAAAGACCCTTATTTTCTGCTATAGTGTCAAATATCTATAAATATCCCCTTCGTTTTTCATACCAGGTCTTACTGTCATGTCCCCATTCCTTTTTTCAGAGAATTCCAGTTTCTGTGTTTGAATATTGCATTGAATATTCATTTTTGCAATTTGATCATTAATTATTACGGTGTAACAGAATCCATTAGTTCTCTCTAAGTCTCCCTAAGTCTGGGCTGTTGGCTGCTCTCTTTTTGCTGTCAAATATCAGAAAGTTCTTACATATGGGAAAAAATGTGAAATTTGAAAGATGATTATGCTTGCAAAGTGAAGTTTCCTGTTTTGTTTCTCTAGCTACAAAGTGATAAAACCATACTGGAAAGATCAGATAACAATGACTCACCCAAGATGAGGATTTTTGTTCACTCTTTTTGTGGAACAAAAAATGCTGCAAAAGCACTCTTTCTGAAGTAAAAAATACGTTTGCACTTCCTATAACATAAAGTTTTCACATTTTTTTTAAATTTTGTTTTCATTTTAGGGTTAGGTTGTACACTAACACCAGTATTGTATCACCAGATACACTTAAACAGGAGAATTTTGTGATAGTGAGATGAAATGTGAACATGGCCCCCTCTCTCCATGACCAAGTCTCCATTTAGGACTTTGTAGTCACTATTAAACACCTCCAAAGATGTCTTCCTAGGTTCCAGATTTGTAGCTTTTCAACAGAAAAAGAAGCAATGTAGTAACACTGGTGGCTATTTTTGGGTGCAGCTCAAAGGCATTCTTAAGAGGTGTAAATTCTACTCGTACTTTTCTCTGGGTTTTAAATATTAAATGAAAGAAAAACGGCCATAATTAACACGACACGTTGGAAAGAAAATGAGTTCATAAATATTTTTGCTATTACTTAGCCAGAGCATTCTATTTCTATTCCCTGTGGAAGTAGTATTAACTCTGAGCATAATTTTGGAGCTGCAGGACGTATGCAGCAGAGATAAGGCTGCGGTCCCAGGAGCTGCTGCACAGCTCCACTGTACATCACCCTGATGAATCCCAACCATTTATATCCTGCTCTTTACCAGTTACTGTAAGCAAGGGGAGTTTGTTTGGCCTTCCTGGAACTGGGCAACAGACCCATCTCTCATATTATAGATTAACCTGCCCCACGATCCCGTGATAAATGTGCTGCAATTTCTTTGTGCATTATTTATTTAGGATGTTTCTACTCGCTGGATCTAAAAATTTGCTACTGAATTTCTATCATTTTCTTAAAATTTATGTTCGCATACCTACCAGGATAGGGGAGATAACACTAGAACAGTCTGCTGTAGATGAAAAAGTAAAAGTTTTTTGATTTTTGCTTTCTCATACTAGGAAAAAATGAAAATAAGCAAACAGCATCACAGTGACTTGAAAAGTCACACTTTTTCATTAACAGTAATTTTTTAATAAATCCTAATTTTTATTTATTTTATTTTTTATTAGAAGATAGTTTATTGAATAAGTGGTTTATTCAAATCTGTCTTAGGTCACAGGAAGCTCAGGAACTATTGATTGGACCAGCTATTGCCTTCATTGTTTGCTGCTCAAAATGAGCTCTTCATTGCCTGAAATTGGTCACCAAGGTCATCTGATGCCATTTATAAACCTATCAGCAGAACAGCCACAGTTTCGGAGGTTTTGTGCATTTCTGGAATGAAAACTCATTTGAAATCTACACAAAGTTGACTAATTTCTTTTCCCCATTCTAAGCGTTTGGATCCTGTTTTAAACACTATTGTATTTAATTAAAATTCTCCACTGATTCCAGTGAGATTGTATCAAGTCAAAACTGGTTACCATTTAAAAGCACCGAGGCTCAGAGGAGACACAAGGAGGGACTCACAAGTATTTTCAAAGTGATTTTAAAAACCAAAGTCTCAATTAGGCTATTGTATTCATCCATTCCCAATCCCCAGCTCACCAAGTAATTCCAGTTTATCAGCTGCAGCATACAGAAATGTATTGCCTGTGCCTTAATCAGCACAATCCGCTCCTCATTCCAATCACACTTCCCAATAAGAGGTGTACTCATCCCCTTAATGTACAGGTCTGGCAGGAGCAGAATGCAGCTTTGGGGGAGTAGGAGTTACAGAGGAGCTGGAGGGTTTGTATTTGAAAAAGAGTTTGTGCTTATGGTCTCATACCCATTGAGGCTGCTTTTTAACTGAGCCGGCCAGCAGCACTACTGGAACCAAGGGCCAGTTAGCAAGTCTATTGTAAGGGCTGCTTTTGAGAGTCTACATGTCAGAATTCACCCCGAGATGAAATTTGGCATCAAAGGCCCTGGCATAAAGCTCGCTTAAAATGACACTAGTGCAGAAGAAAATAATTTCAGATCTAATTCAATATTTCAATAGGGAACTGCAGAAAGCGTTCAAATCTGCTGAAAATCTGGCTTTTATAATATTGTCTCCAGGAAGGTGTCTGATAGAAAAGTTTCAGTGCCAAGCAAGAACAGAATTATCCTCTATTTAGAAGGAAGTAAATAGATCATTTCTCTCTGACCTCCAAAGAGGAAGGACTATTCTCTCCACACGGCAGTGAAATGTAATAAAAAGAACGATACCCTTGGGATCCGTTCTACCAACAAAAAGCTACTGAGCACACTAACAGCATAGATAATCAAGGTAGTTGCATGAAAAATGAGAAATTTAGAGGATTGCTGGGAATGGGACTCTGGCCAGTAAGAAAAAAAGGCTTACAGACTAGCTAGGGGCAGTGAGTATAATTTAATATATTTCTGGCAGAAAACAAATAAGAAAGTACTCATCTGCAATTATAGAAGATGTCATCTCTTTTGAACTCAAGTTTGCAGAATCTATTTGTAAATACTGCTGCGTTTTCTCCTCGCCTCCACCCCTGTACCAGCACAAAGCCTTTGCTCTACCCTGGCATTAATAACACATACACTAAAAAGTTCAGCAAAGAATAATACACTTTCAAATAGGGTAGTATTTCACATTTCCACTACACTGCACATTATTTGCAATTTCATTCAGAAGGATATGGATAAAATAAGCATTTGGAATTTTAAGATCAATGAGGCTTTTTCGCGGTGCTGTGCAAGAGCATCGAGGTTTTGCTCCAGGAAAACCCTGGTGGCTGTGTTTCCCAGGCTGTCCCTGCCCTTGGAAGGTTGATCCTTGTTGGGCTCTTGCCTGGTGCAGTTCATTTGTCTGGCTTAGTGCTATGGAGGTAGCCCAGGCCCTACACCTCCCACACATGTAGGCAGGTGAAATGTGTATTGAAGGACAGCAGCTGTCTTTGTGCCCGTCCATCAGGCCTGACTTTTCTCTGGGGATTGGTGGACAGACAGCTGATCTGTGTGGAGCGTGGAGGATGTTCACCTGAGCCCCTTCTCTCTGTCACACCGTGAAGGTTTGGGCACTGCCTGGTCATCTGCTCAGCACTAGGAGCTCCTCTGCCCACCAGAACGTGCTCTACAGGTTTGGTGTTCATAGCAGGGTTTGGTGTTCATAGCAGGGTTTGGTGTTCATAGCAGGGTTTGGTCCTGCCTCAAACCCTTCTCTGAGTGTTTTGCTAGGAAAACAGAACTGGAAAAGATTCTACTGATTTCTCTTAAAAGAGCTTGCCTATACTGGCTGAGCTAAGTAAGCCAGTGCTTTCGTATCCTGTTTGTTAACACGAGGCTCTGTGTCCCTTAGTCTGTGCTAATTCCTCCCGTGGTAGGTGTTCACCGTGTGAGCCAATGCTTGAGCAAGTCATTACTCAGCATCAAAGTTTTCTCACAATTATAATCAAAAGATAAAACATGTAAACGCCAGTGTAAAGCACTGATATATTAAATTAATATCTCAGATTAACAATGCCATTGAACATTGCTGTTGTATCAAAATCCTTAGCATATGTCGGCCAGTTGCCATGGAGATGACAAAATTTCAGAATTATTTTGTAGTAACGGCAACAACTTTAGAACCTAAGTGCTTCCAAGTAGTCTATAAAGCTGTAAAAAGTGGGGTGAAAATGGCAATTGCTATTCTTGAAACAAATTACAAGATACAAGTTCAAGACACCTGATATTCTGAGCAGATGTTTCAAGAAGAAAACAAGTATTAGCAGTTTCTGTACAAATACCTATGATACATATTTTTTTACAGAGCCCGAGCTTTTGAGCAGTATAGTCCATATTGCTTTGAATTTAGGGTGTGCAATATCTATAATATCTCGGTTTTTTGCAGTTTTCTCTGTTCTACATATGCACTTTTCTTCATTAAGATGAGAAGAACCATCAACAAACTGTTTACCCTGCAGTATGAGTAAAAAACTTATTTAGCAGCTCATGAGGCTTAAGACATCACATTTGACCCTGGCAGCAGGTGTAAAACCTTACCTAAGCTGTGGTCCTGTTCGACCAAACGTTAACTCAGTCCTTTTAGAGGAGGAAAATAATGTGTTCTGTAAGGCTGTTGTCTTCTGTGGATCAGCCTGAAAGTGTTGATTGCAATCAGTGATAATTTGAGGGAATCTTTCAGAGGCTAACGTGGCATTTTCCTGTGCTCTGACTGGCTGGAGATTAATCTCATGTCCATTCATCCATATTCTGTATCTTTGCAAAGCAAGTGACATAAGTGACTTCATTGCAATTTCACCCAAATGCACTGAATTTGCTACACCTGTACAACAGGACCTCTGACATCAGTGGGGAATTGACTCCCCTGTATCTTTCTAGTTTTATCAACAGTGATTTCTTTTCTATCACCAGAAGAAAAAAATAACTTAAAAAGGAAAAAGGCATAACATAAAACAAATTCTCTCAATCTAATCCCTACAGTTTGATTTTATATCATAAAATACAGTGATATTAAGTAGATTTTAATAGCAGAATCTTACAGGGGGCAGTTTAACTGCAGCACCATCCAAGAGATGCAACAAGCTGAAGGCTGAATTGTTGATGCACATTTTAATGGACAGAGATCCACAGCAATTGCTCTTTATCTATGAGTGCATTATTATTCTATGTAAATATTAGTGAAAAAAGATACTAGGTGAGCCAATTCCTGCTTTCCTCTAGTAAAAAAGACTGACACAATAATTAGCTCCATTAATATGAGCTTTTCAGTGACACTTGAGGAAGTGCAGAGTGAAGAAACCTCATGGGCTCAGCATAACCCTTCAGGGGTTTTGAAAAGCAGTGGCCTAACAGTACCAGAAGCTTAAATTCAGGGTCATTTTTGGGGGATGGAAAGCTCCTATTAATCTCCATCTATTCTAGAATTAAATTATAACTTCTGTAGCGCCTATCTGTGTTTCCACAACTTCTGTGAGAGCAAAAGCAGCCCACAGCTTCATGGAAGAATTATCACCCCCATCTTTTGTGAAAGAAGTTGATATTGAGATCTGAGATATGTTTGTTTGGGGAGAACACCATTACAGGAAGCAAGTTCAGAAAAAATGAAACACTAAAACATCTCATTTCACCAGAGGAAGCCAACTCAGAAGGGAACATTTCCAGCACAAGTTCATGCCATTGTTAGCAGAAATAACATTCTGTGCATTTTAGCAGTCACTTCTGCATAGTCCATGGGGATTTTTTCCTGTTACATGTGGAGGTTTTGCCCCTGTGTCTGTCAGATAAATCAAAGAGCCAAATGAGAATCTAGTACATCAGGAACTCTATTATATTATGTCACACCCCCTGGAGGGCTGCAGTTTTGTAATGAAATGAATAAATTACAAGGAAGCAGTTTGATATCCTGAAAGTTCTACCCGTCCTTTAGGACAAGCATGTCAGGATAAATTCCATTTAATTACACTGAGAAAAAAAAAAAAAAAAGGTAAAAAATAAAATTCAAATGGTGTCTTTTTGTCCGAGGCTCCATGTGTGTAATAGTGAATTGACCTCATTTACTGCTGCATTGCTTCATCACATTATACCTCCACAGAAGTGACACTGAAATGGATTTCAACCAGCAGAAAACTAAAGCAACAGTGTTTAACTAGGCCCACATCTCAATATTTCAAAATGGGCCATGGACAAAACTAGCTCAGTGTTGATTATTATATTAATGTAAGCTCGAGCAGTTGCTGAGAGTTTTTGCTCCTGCGTGTACAGCCCTCTACAGAAACAAAAGCACTCAGCAGTTCCCCATAAGTGGTAGTTTGAAATTTTGAAAAAATTAGCATAGCAGGAGAATGCACAAAATAACCAAGGGATTTCCACATGTTAAAATTCGCATAAAGTACACAACACCTATAATTTCCTCTTATTTTTTTGCAGTAGTATTTCAAATCAAATGCCAAGGAAAGATATGGTAGACCTTGTTTTAATTTAACCTGAGGCTCTCAATGGAGTTATTTCATTGGCTTCACTGAATTTCTTGACAATGAATTTCTGTGTTTAGGAAAAAATTTTTGCTCTTCCAAATGTGGGCTTTGTTCAGAGTTTTATGTGAGGAACGTGAAAGTTACCCCATACCTCATTTTCAAGGAGTGCTACAGCTGCTGATAACTTAGCAAAAAGGCAAATATAAATACAAGATGTATTCTCTAATATAAACTCTTCATCATGTTACAAAATACTAAAACAACATGACCAAAGTGTGCTATTCTAGACAAAAAAAAATTATGCCATGTCATCTTCAGCACCATCTCTGGGCAACACCCGTGTGTAACGTCAAAGACCAGCCATTGATAGGTTTGTAGCAAACATTAAAAATAAAATCAGCTCACAACAGAGTGACGTGTGTAGGAACCTGCCATTCACACCACCCACAGGCAAAGGGAAGGATCTTCCCTTTAATATTTAGATTTAAGCCATTCCCACTGAAATCAGCAGTGAGATAACAACTGACTTCAGCAGAAGCCAGTTAAAGCCATCAGTGTGTTCTGCTGTCTTTGTGCCCTATCCTAATAAAAAAAGAGGATTTTGGTGGAAGTGAACCCTTGCCATGGGGAAAAAAAAAAGATTTAAAAAAAAAGAGGTACTGTAAAACCACTTACACTGCTTACAGGAGCTGGGATGTTTCCACTGAGGAAGAAGGGAACTGAAAGGATCAAGAAAAAAATTTCAATACTGCATCTCTATGGTTTCAGCTTGCCCAGCTTGATTGTAGAGCCACCTTCTGGTACCAAATAACAATTTCATACTTGCTGACAGTAAAATATGTGTGTGTGTGTACTTTAGTTATGCATTTGGAAGTGTTTCAAGTCACTGCTTTTAGCCACGTTAGAAATATGACACAGAAAAGAAACACTGCGGATTCTGCTTTGTTCTGAATCCAAATAGCCCAGTGACACATTTGGACATCAAATAAACTCTACCTTGGGCTCTTAGGACCATTTATGATTGTATAAGAAGCTGAAACTGCAAACATGAACCCTGAGAAGTGGTGAAACCACAGTGATAAGAGTCAATAGAAATAGGATGGGAATTGTTCTGGATGGATCCTGGGAACATTCTCTTTTCACAGAGCACTTCCCTGCTGGTTTGATTTCTAAAATAATGTTACTTTCTGAAACACAGAACCACCTCATTAATTCCATTGTCCTGATGTCTGACCATTCTCTGGTTTGGGTTGATTGCTGTAAGTTCTAGCTAATACAGCAAGATATTTTGAACTGTTTATGGTGTTAGAGCTGTCTGCCAAATGATCACAGTCCAGAAAGAAAACAAATCATGCAGCATCTCAGGCTAGAGCATGAGTGTTACAGTGTCACTCTAGTTTGCAGTAAGTTTTTCTTACGGCTGTGTGATTAGAGATTGCTGATCTGATCCCAACACAGGCCTCTCCTCGTGTGTTTCACCAAGGATCACAAAGGCACAGTGTGAGCAGGTTCTCCATGGCATCATTATGAGATATGGAAGGGAAATACTGGCTAAAAAAAGTGCTGTAGCAAAAACCCTCTTTGTTTTCCATTTTGAAATGACGAGGCATGAGCAAGAGGTTGATGTTCTCGCCATCCCAGAAGCTCAGAGATCCTGTGGCTGTGGCTCGGAGGAAGAAGCGAGCTCCTCACACTGACAGCTTGATCTGTGCCTTCCACGTTCCAGATAACTGCTCTAATCACAGACCTCCTCATTTATCTTGGAGCTGTTCCAGGCTCTGTTGGCAATTTCCTCCCCGTTAGAGCAATGATGTGAACCTTCATCTGCCACCTACACGTCAGGCAAGATTCCTTACCACAGGGCCCTCAAATTCTTTCCCTTTTATTCAGAATGCAACATTATTTATAGAAACTTAAATAGTCCAACAGAAGTGCAAGGACAAGATGAACTCTTCAGCCCCTAGACAGCAGATTAAAGCTTTTCTATACATGTATGCCAAACAATATACAAAGCACTTGGCATGGAAGCCACTTTCTCCCAAACAGAAATTGAAATTTCAATAGCGGTTAAAGGCACTCATTGTTAAAAATGAGCATTTTTTAAAGTTCTTTTTTTTGTTGGTAAGCTGGCAAAAAAACATTTATTCCTTAAACGTGGGACTGACTGTAGATGAGGTCAGTGATGTGACACAAGACAGGACAAACGCACACAGGAAGGCAGCTCCCAGATTCTCAACTCAGAATCCCTCTGGTTCAGTGGCTGATCCTCAGGCAGTTCATAACATAAAGTCAAATGCTGCTTCCTTAGCAACTCTGCAGCCATCAGGGAATTAAAGTTATTAAAATCTGAATTTTATGAAAGAAGTAAATCTTAAATTCAATAGTACCTAAGCCAGGTACTATTGAAATCAATGGTGGAACTTGCTCCGATTTAGCAAGGCTAAATTCTAACAGCCATAAAACATACATTGGTTGCATTTTCAGCGTTCCTGTTCTTTACCTTATATGCACACAGACACATGAGTTTGTAAGGATGCAACTGTTTTTTAAAAGAACCTTTTGAAATATTTTTTGTATCTAATAAAGAAGCGATCACTTTTCTTAATTATTTTTAAATTTCTATATTGTTTTGATGTTTAGCTGCTGCTGTGAGGCAGTTTTACAAACCTTCTGCTTTTATGTTCACAGGAGCACAGTTGAACTACTCTGGTTCACATTACATTGATTGCTGCTGAATAGAGGACTTTTGAAGTATCACTTTAAATCTGTTTGATATTTAAAAATACGAAGTCCTGTGTGTGCTATCTTCATAGTAGAGACTTTGAAATTATTGCCTGAGAAGAATTAAAACAAGTTAAATTATTTATAAGGTAAAACCAAAACAAAACACATTCTGTTAGGTCTTTTAGATCAGTATCTAACAGGAATGTTTTGTTCTCTGAACGTGTCCTTCACACTGCTTGTTCTTAGAGAGCAAAATGAATACTGTTTATGAATAAAAATAGGATTTTGTTTAATGCTCCCCAATTCTTTACCTGTATTTATTCTTGGGAGGGAGGTCTACAGGCTGTACCAAAAGTTAGAACAGCAAAGCATTTCTTGAAGACGCACAGGTGTGTGAGTGTGCAGGGTTTATGCATGTACAATAACAGCACTGCTTTTGGTTAGAGAACAATAATTTCCAAAAGATAGCACAAAAGTCATCAAGAGCTCAATTAAAATGAGGGGGGAAATGCTGGAGTACTATATGGAAGATTTTCCTTCTTTTCATCTGAAACCCACTGGATAGTACATTACTGAAAAAAACATTTCAAAGTAACATTTTGGATGCTTAGTCCGTTCTCCTCTGTAACTGTTTGGAAAGGAACCAGTAGAAGTTTAGGTTCTTATCTTTTTTTCGTTAGTTTTCTCAAAACTTCAAGTGGAAAATAATACAAAGAGGAGGAAAAAACAAGAAAGAAAAGAAAAAAAAAGGAAAATGAGATTTTCCAATGATAATATCAGACATGTGCAAAAAAAGATTCTAGAGTTGCAAGTGTAAATGGTAAAGAAAGAAAATAAGATCAAAAGAACCTTTACAGTTACAACTTGACAGTTTCATTCAGCTCTTTTATGGAAAAGCAATATTTCCACACATTTCTAATCAGTAAATACTGTCTTATTTACAAGCAGAGTACTTACTGCAAATTAAAGCGATCAATATTCATAATATTAATTTTATTTTATGCTAGATTGACTATTAATTTCAGTTTTTTCTTTTTCTCCTCAGAGGTTTTTCCTCTCTCATTCTTGCTTGGAGAATCAGAGAAGTGGAATCAGAGTGGATGAATCTATGAGAATCTATGAGCTAGATGAGTGAATTAGACAGAATAATTTGTCAAGACACAGAAATATCACTTCTTCCAGGGAATGATACACAAATTATTTTAGGTTATAGTGGCCTAAGAGAATATACTTCATGACTTTTCCTCTGATGTGATTTGTTCTGTGATGTGATTTGAAAAGAAAATAAATTATCAGTCTCTTGAAAGAAAAACAACTCTGAGTGGGGGCATGTTTTTGATTACTAGGTGCCTTATTCATTTAAGCAATTGTCCTCTAAAACGTTTTTACCGGAAGGAAAACTGGAGGAAATGGAGTTACAGGGGAGAGGCCTGATAGAAGGAGGGGTAAGGAGAGCTCTGTAACATCCCTTGTTCATGGCAGTAAGGAGCCATGGACAGGATCTGCACTCGGAGCTCACTGACAGGGGCTTGCAAGCAGCAATTGCTGCTGGCAGTGGGCCATGCAAAGGTTTATTTTATCCCGTGCTCTGAGACTAGAAACGGGATATTTCCTCCATGGGTATGGCCACAAACCGGCCATTCTCAGAGTCGTTGGCACTGATTTCTAAATATCATGCGTGTCTTAGGTTTCCTTCTACCCTTTCAGAAGAAGACATTTGACAAATGATAGTAAATACTTTTTTCCCCTAACTTGACACCACACAGTGCCTGTCTAGAATAATAAATTTTCAGTAACGTTCAATTCAGTAATCTTCAATTACAGTGAAGATGTGTAGAAATTAAAGATGTAATAGAAACAGAAAAGAGAAACAAATGATTTACCAATTTACACAGAGCTGTAAATTATTTGTTCTGAAATACACAAATATGAACCTTCTGCAAAGTGTATTTCTTCTTATTTTCAGCTTCCTAATTTATTTTTTTTTCAGGGATTATAAAATACTGTAACACTGAAAGCAAGGGGTTAAAACACCTGGTCGAACCAAAGGGTTTCCCAGAATGATGGAAACGAAATACCTTGGATAACTTTCTTGTGCAGGAAATCAATATTAATTCAAGACAAAATAAAATGCCCTTAAAGTTATCCTCGCTTGGGAAAACCTTCTTAAAAAAAAATCATTGTAAGTTTGCGTATATATTTCACTATTATATTTAATTTGACTTTAAGCCCACATTTCAACTGAAGCATATGTTTAAATGCCTTGTGTCAATAAAGATAGACTTAAATATATGCTTTAGTGCTTTCCTGAAATAGGATTTATGCCACAAATTATGCCTTAGATTATTACATTGAAACAAGTTCCTAATTATAATGTATTACCAGTTCTGTTTTCTATTTTCCTGCTCCATTTAATCAGTCTGGAAAGAAAGCTATTGTGGTAATTTCATCTTTTGTTGTAGATGGATGGGAATTAGAACAGAGGCCATAAGCAGCTGTACAGTGGGGAAATCAGGATTCAGATCCAGGAGTATTTCCTCTAGGTCTTTCAGATTGTTTTCACTTGTAATATCTGGCTCCAGCAATTACATAATCATCAAGTCATACTGGTCACTTTTGGATTCCATCATCCTTGTTCCCTTGTTTTTGGAACAGCACTGCAACCCTTATATGATGGTGTTTTCCTCTTTTCCAGCTTCCTCAATGACATTTCTGCCCACAGATCTTAACCATAATGAGATTGGAGCTTTCCTTGTACTTTGGTTTTAACCAGCCAAGTTATTTACACTGAACTCTTAATGCAAAGAAACAAAAGGAAATTACACTGCATGGATAACAACCTTGAAATTAAGGACTGGAAGTAAACAAAGCCTTCAAATGAAAACCTTATCCATTTCTCCTTAATGCACAATGAATTAAGGGCACTGGGTAAATGCCATCAATCTAATCAGGAAGCATTAAGTGATCTTCCTCATTAATCAGCTCTTTAGTGATTTTCTATGAAATTAGTATTGAATTTTGTATAAATGAGTCTTTTTCTTCAAATTCTTCACACCTGCTTTCACAGTGAGCAAGATGAATCATCTGCTCACATGCCTGTACACCTAAACATATGCACATACCTACTTTTTCACAGCTGAGTAAATCAAAACAGGTAAAAGGAGATGGATCCTGAGGCTGACCCATGTCACAGAAACCATGGCATGACACAGAGCACGTGCCCTTTGCCAGACACAGCCACTGGATTCAAAATCTGGAATGGTTCCCAAAGGAGAACAAGTCAGGTTGAAACAACTCCTTCCCGCAGCTCACTGAGTCAGAGGAGCAGAGGGGGTGAGGTGTGATTATCTGAGAGATTCATCTGTGTCTGCGTTTGATCTAAGATACCTCCCCATGCTGCACCTCAGGAAGCGTTAGGCAGAGGTGAGGCACAAACAAATATGCTCTTACAATTTTAGAAAAAAGCAAATTCTCTGTTCATTTCTGAATAAAGCTTTTGATTAGCTCTCCTCTGCTGTGGTCAAGTTTCTAAAGCTTGCTTCATTACCTATTTTCATGGAATCTTCTTTCCAAATTGTACATTCTCAGTTAAGCCAGATCCTTTAGGCAAATGAATCCTGTCACAGATTATTGCAGTTCATGTGCTTACACACGTGGCTAAACACCCCAGTAAATCAGATATCAGGGTCTGTAAATGCCTTTTTTTTATGTCTCCCTCAGAGTTTCCATATATTGTCTGTAAAAATCTACTTTATTTGAACCAGTTCTAGGAATCACTGGATAGAGCTAATCAAAGATTCTGACTAAATGGCAAAATGCAGTTTCACCAACTTCTTGTGTCAGATGACACTTATTTACCTCCAAATCTTAAAAAATTCTTGTCAGAAAAATATTCAGAAATTTTATGTAACTTTGTTAATTTGACTCATTGCTTTATGTATTTTCTTTCAGGTATCCATCAATGACATTTTAATAGGAAAACAATAAACCAGGATTTAACATTACAGTTCAATGATATATCCCATTATGTGATTTAACCATAAGTTATTTTTTCTCAATGCTGCATAGGAATAATCAATACTCATCTTTTTCTTATCTACATAGGCCTGTGTAGCTTTGTACCAAACTTCAGTTTAATGACACTTAGGCAAATCATCCCCTATGTGTATTTGGACTGGCAGAGAAATTCTGTCATTTCAACGTTGGTTTCCATCTAGATGACAATGAGAGCTTAAAGAAGAGAATAAAAATTCAGAGAAAGTATTTTACAGAGATGTCAATACAATTTTTTAACACTGAGAAGTTCTGGTATGGAACAGCCAGTTGTTAGAGGATTTTAGAAAAGTGGCCTCCCTAGTTTGGGAAGGAAGAAAGGAACTAACACCAACTCTCATATACTTGGTAATGTATTTGTTACAGATTAGATTTTCCAGCATCTACAAAATAGTTTATTTTCATTTTCAAGTTGAAATGCTGGAAAAATAGATTTGTGTTTTCACATACAGAAAATGCAGCATTAGCATAGCACTAGGATCCAAAAATACAAGTCTTGAACTGAAGGGGAGTGGCTTTTCTGTCCCTGGGATTTCAGGCTAATGAGAGAAGCTTCAGAGCACTTTACTGTAAACTGATACCTGACCCAGGAGATTTGAATGAATGATTCAGGGAGGGTCAGATTTGGGGCACTGAACTCTGTGTAATCTGTTGGATAGCAAAATGAACACAAATAGGTGAAAACACCATCAATAACTTGCAGAAATATATATTTTGCCTTTAATAAAAGAAGTACTTACAATAGGTTTAATTTGCTTTTCACTTGAGCCAAATTCATTTGTGCCAATAGCATGGAGAATTGCTTTCATTTAAGTCTTGTTGCTGAAAAAGCACATTCATTCTTTTTTCCCAAAAGAAGTTTTTCACCCCTAACAAGCTAGTAATTTTAGAAAAAACCTGTAGCTTGTCAGTTTGACATGGTTTAATTTGCAACAAATGGTAAACAGAGTATAGAAAATGGGAACTTTAATAGAGACAGGCAGAGAGAAACCATATTTTTTTGTCACTAGAAAAATCTGTGTGGCAAAAAATGAATCACATGTATTTGCATTTGTCCCTGTGACATAGTGTTAATTACTAATGTGTGAAGCATTCCATTAGAAGGTATGCACCTAAAATAAATAAATGTTAGTTTAGTTAATTGCAGCCTAAATTCTAGTCAGTGACTGAGTATTCAGTACCCATTCATAGATGCTTCCAATTTACGTATTTCAGAAAATGTATTATGCTCCCATTTGCTTAAATGTCAAACTACAGAATAATCCTGATAAATACCATTTAAAACCAATAAATACTCAGAAACCCTCCGAGTGTAGCTCAACAGTTTTCTTGAATCAAAATGCCTAAGTCAATATGTAGGAGGAAAGCTTCATCTAGTTTAAATTTCCACTGAGGAGCTGGCTCTGAATTTTATTTATAGGAGTTTGTGCTTCTCCTTCACCCCAGCATTTATTGTAGCACCCAGTCCTTCCAATTAGTCTGTATCAAATGATTTACTAACCAAAGCCAGCCAGGAGGGAAGTTGTGTACCCATATTCCCTCAAGCAAGAAGTTTTCTGGATTAGGAGCACTCCTATTTATCCTAAAGTCTTTTAATATTTCCATGTGTTTTTAACATCAGCTTTCTCTGCTTGAGCTTGCTTTGACAAGCATATAATATGGGTGAGAACTATGTGAATACAATACTTGAGGCCACTGAAAAGCTTGGGAAAATATTCATACTACCAAAATTATTTCAGTAACAGAGCCACTGATCATGAATAAAAATAAACTGTAAGAGATCCCCCAGGCAATTGTTTGCAGAAGTATACATATAAATATTTAGCTATTCATATCCAAAGTATTAAGAATAAGGATCCTGAGCTACACTTGGTCATAAGATAAAATCATGAAATGGATTCTTGGTCATTTCCAATGCTCAGCCTTAGGAAGAACTTTTGAGTGGCATTTCATAATAATACTGAGGCTCCAGAAGGTTTTAAAGATGTGAGATAGACAAATATGAGTAAGATGTCCAAACAGGTAATGATGAAACCACTGCTGGGTCCTCATTCAGAATCAAATCACACTCCTGGGACACAAGCTCTATGTTGTGTATATCCCTTGGTGATCTGGAATATGGCTTTTGTTTTTCCTTTTGCCTGTGCTTCCCCTGCATTTACCTTCACCAAGAGAGTTTTGTGACATCAAGCTCCTAATATGCAATGGGCTAGATGCAGCCTGTACTGTCTTTCATATTTCTCTTTCCTTCTCAGTCTAAATTTTACCTGCAGCTTTTCCACTGTTGAAAATAAACCATTTATGGCCAACAGAAATTTAGTTAATTTGGAAAACATAACAGAGTCATTGTTATCCTAATTCTTCAAGTAAATTAACAAGAATGCTGAATCAGGTAGTGACTCAACACATGGTTAAGTCAAGTTTAAATAAGTGCTGTGATAACTGTTTTCTAATTGGGACCATTAAGAATAAATAAACTCAAAGGTAATAAGCAAGACAAAATTACTAAGGGGAAGCAAGGTGAGGACAGAAAGAACTTGTTAATAACATCCTGAAAACTGAAGAAAAACATTTCTTGAATGGAAACAGTGACTATTAAGTGGAAAACAAAGAAGCAAAGATAAAGGAAAAGTACTTCAGTGGGGTACAAAAAGAATCAAGCTTAAAAACGGACAAAATGCAGAGCAGAATCAAAATCAAACCATACTTTTGAAATTACTGACAGATTTTATTTAATCCAACCAATTATCTAAAATGTGATTCAAGCACACTTGACTTCAGTGAATTGCCTTCTATAACACTTTTATGTGTATCATTCTCAAAAGTCGAGTGTGCGCTGATTGCACTTCAGACAATCAGTTACATTTCTAGAATGGTGGAGAGAGGAAAAAAGCCCCACACATTTAAACTATCCATTTAGCATGAAGTTACCTGGAGTTTGGGTGTGTTTCCCCTGCTCTCCTCTCACCAGGCATTGCCCTGCTCACAGCTGGATGCACCAGGCTGCAGCTCAGGGCAGCGAGTATGGCACAGGCCAGCCTGCGCTGCTGAGCTGCCAAGCCCAAGGTCAGCTCCTCTCCTGATGGAAGTCAGTGTGAAGAGGGCTGGAAGCAAGAGCTGGCCCAAATTTTCCCTTAGGAGCTGCTTTTAAGCTACACTGCACCACCAGTGTGTCTGTGATCCTGACCCAGGGCTGCCAGCACACCTGGCTCTGTGCTAGAGAGGCCACACCTGGCTCCTGTGCCCTGCAGAGCAGCCAGCCTTGCTGCACCCCGTCTGTCAGCAACGGGGAGTTTGTGAGGCCAGCAGCACACCCACACACACACACCTTCTGGGTCTGCATAAAAGCACTGTGTGTCATGCTGATGGCCTGCAAAGTTTCCAGGGTGACGTTAGTCCGTAGGTCCTGACTGCCATTAACCCTGGGCTCATCCTCTTCTGACCTTGCTGGCACAAACAATCACCCTGGTTACTTCAACAAGGGCGACAGCCAGAGTTACACTCATGGATTACTCTCCCTTTTTGGCCAGGTCACACACAGGAGGCGTTGTGAGGTGAATACTCATTCTGACAAACTGTTGTTTTGATGCCAGTCTTAAAATGTCATCAGATTGATGCCCTAAGTTTTATATTTTTCAGATTCTGTGCTGTTTTGGCGGGTAGTTTTAGGTTTCATATTAAGTCCTACTAATCTCTCTTCACAGAGTAGATAGACAAAATTCCTCCTCTAGTTTGATACCAAGGACAACCTCCAGGCCCAAGAACAAAAGCAACGGTGAAGTGACAAATAAAAACAAGGAAGATGGAGCTTCATAACCTGAAGCTATGGTTGGACAATTAACTCCAATATGCTCATGGACCAGACCAGAACTTATAAACATGTGAGACCTCGTGAACAGGCATCCATTTTGGGTGCA
>JAWWMU010000243.1:28982710-28999431 GCA_035048155.1 Cinnycerthia olivascens | reverse complement strand
CATTTTGGGTGCAGTCCAGCTGGGCTCTTCTACCGCCCAGGTGTACCCAGTGAGGCTTTTTAGTAAATCCCTACTTTATTCTTTTCCTCCCTCTAGTCTCTGTTCCAGGTCAGCCTCCAGAAGACATCAAGATCAGGGCATGAACTTATCAGGGAGCTCCGTCCAGCCTGGTTCTTTGGGTGCTTGGGCTTGGGCAAAAGCCACTTTTCCTTTGCTGAGAGGGGAATTGGGCACATAACCATCAGAATTCTGAGCTGGGGCAGCATTTTCCAATGCACAGCCAGCATGTCATAGCGTGTAAACAGAGTGTAGAAAAAAGTGCTTGTTATATGATGGGGATAAAAAGCTGACAAAATGCCAAAGTCCTTGAGAACAGAAATCTGAGGATTAAACTGGGATACACTGAAGCATCTCTGTTCTTATATCAAGATTTCCTCCACCTTCAGAATTTTAGTAAGGAGAGCCTGGAAGAATTGCCCATTTCCCTGAAGCCCATCTTTCAGTGGTTGTTGGGAAGCTATTCATGCAAATAAGAGTTGTGCTTTCATTCCAGCTGGTTTTGCCTCTGAAGGCACTGCAGGTGGCGATTCTTCGTGTCCTTTGAAGAGAGAACAGACAGTGGCAGGTGTCCTGTGGCTCCCACTGGTAGGAAGAGCACAAAACCGAGGATCAGCCCGCGCCTGTTTGCGCACAGCGTTTGAAGAGCGGCTGCCAGCAGACGCATTTTGATCAGAGACAATGAGGGAGCACTTCCTAAGGCATTTTTCTATGGGGATCTGTGAAGGAAATTGTCAAACACGGATGGATTTCTTACAAAGCCACTCCTGCTTCTTTTCTCCCTCCCCCATAACTGTTATTCCTGCAGGGAAGCCCAGGGGTGGGAAGGGAGCGTGCATGTAATCAGTTCCGTAGATAATCGATAGACGGACGGTATCAGGAAATTAAACTAATATTTCTAGCAAGGCAAATGACAACAGGAATTCAGCATTTGGGTTTGAAAGATTGATGTAAACTTCAATAAGGTAACAGCCAGGATTTTTCATAGTGACTTTGCACCCTTCAAGTTTTGAGGGCCAGATTCCAGAGATATTAAGGCATTTGTTTTTTTAAAAAAAAAAAGAAAATAGAAAACAAACTCCTACAGATTACCTCCACAAACACATGATAGTATATTAATCTGAAAATGACATCCCAGGGCTGCTGGGATTTTTCCCATAAGTTTCACATGGATGACCTATGGATGCTTGGATGTTTAGCCTTAAAAGGCTATGCCACATTTTTCTTTCAAGTGACTTTACTTTCTCTTCTATTTCTGGGATAAAACATTCCATCATTTTTACTATTTTAGTTTAATTTAGGTCAGAAGCATCTTTCTGGCACCTAATTCTAATTTCAAAATGTCAATGATTTTTTTCAGACAGATGGGGTTTTTTTTCATACTGTGATCACCCTTTCTTGGGTGAAATTGTTAACAACATCATCTCTAACAATTAGGAGATTTATTTTTATGTCTCTCTGACAGGAAAATCGAACTTCAGGTACTAAGATGGATGTCAAGTTCAAGTGATTATGTTGAGGATTTAATTCACACAAATCTAATCACTTTCTCTAGGTCACTTTTTGAACATTGTGTGCAAAGTCTTGGTTCCAGTGTTACTCACATTTTCTGAATACTTACAGTTTTGTTCCTGTGCTTGAGATGTATATGAAGTCATATACTAGGACAAGCATTTTTTTCAGCCAAAAACCCCCATAAGCCTAAATATTTGACCAGGAAGAAGAAATTAATTTTCCCCCCAGAAGATAATTTCTTCATTAATGATTCTATATTGGGGAAGTTAGAATTCTTCTTTAATTCTAGTATTCACCAAATTATTTCTGCTGAAGTAAAAAATGACAGCTTTGGAAAACTTGTAATAAAAGTCTGCTTCTGTGTGAATCTTTCTCTCCTTGAAAGGAAAACAATCTAATGTGGGTTAAACTTGGTGTCACAAGGAGACTAAGGGAGTGTGTATTTCTGGTTTATTTGAATGTCTTTCATGCAAGATATATGCTTTAATTCCACTAATTCACACAGTGTTGCTTGTCACAGACCATCGTGACAAGAAGTGCTATACAGACTTTGGGCTTTTAAGCAGCTGTATTTTGCTGGTCCAACCTAGAACAGTCCTAGCACTCTGGAAGAAAAGAGTAAAATAACTCACACTTGATCTTGCAGGCCTACAGCAATGGAAAAAAGTCGTCTTGAATCAGGATGTTCAAGAGTGCCTCAAGCACACTGGGAAGCGTAAACCAAATAAAACAATAGTGTCTAAAAACAGAATACTTGAAGCTGTGGAAGGAGGATAGGGAGATTTGCCTTGCTACCAGATCCTGGAATGTGCTGTGGGTTCCAGTAGCCCAATTTACAGCCCTCTTGGGAAGGATGAGAGAGCCACAGAGCAGCTGGAGAGGGCATGAGGTCCTGTCTGAATACCACATGCAAGTTCTTGCTGATTTTTATAAGTTTACTTGGGAAAAGTAGAGAAGGGTTTAGTGATAATAGGTAGGAGTTTAATTCTAGCATACCCTTTCCTATTCCCTCTGCTCTAAGAGAGGTTGGTTATGTTTTCTCCTGCAAACACAATAAGGAACCTTTTATTTCCCCTCTCTCCTGAGGGGTGAGATATTATCCCCCTCAGAACACTTAGTTGACTGATAATGCAGAAGCTGTATAAAAGCAATCAGGTGATATGACACATTGAAAGCAGGAGTCAAAGAAATACAGATAGTATTTTTCAGTAGTACCAGTTCAGGATACATTTCATTTTCACATGAATTCCTCCCATTCAGAGCTGAAACTGAGAAAACAATCTGCCAGTAGAGAGGTCCCAGCTGTGTCAAGGCTCAGTAACAACCAGAAGTCATGACTGGCCATGCCTCCACAGATGTGTCTCTGGGGTTTTCAGGATAGCAACGAGATCAGAAAATGAGAGAAAGGGCCCACCAGAAACTGCTGCAGCCTGAAAATGCCTCAGGGCTTTTGTTGGGGACAAAGCAGCTCCCGTCACCCACAGCTAGTGTGGCTTTGCTGCAGCACTTTTTGGTTGCAAATTTTCTCATGGGCAAATTTTGTCATGGTGCAGGTTTTATTTATGCATCCATTTGTGTTAAAACAGCAATAGCAGTGCAAAAATTTTTACTGGTAATGCCAATAGAAATAACATTAAACTCCCCAAAAGAAAACATTAAACAAGAGCAGTGTTACCAGATAATGTCCTAGCCAATTCACAAACCTCCTCTAATAGTGGAAAAGTGAAAGGTTTGTTGTGAAAACTCTTTCTACACTGTTGAAAATACCGATACCACATGCTGGGGTTGGAACTCTCCAAGAAACAAATATTGATTTCCCTCTTTCCTGATGTACAAATGGCAGACAATGGCTGTGCGAACTCTGAATCTTTTAATTGTTTTAAGGTTGACAGATTCTGTTAGTATTGAATTGTTATTGTTTCATTGTTCTTACATTTTCTGCTGCCCCCCCCCTCCCCCCCCAACCTCTTTGAAACCTTTGGCTGGGGTACTTTGCTTTTTTCCTTTTTTGTGTTAGAAACACAAGCAAAGGAGTAGTTGAAATTATTGTAGTATTCCCTGTACTGCAGTTCAATGTCAGGTCTGATTCATCTAATTTTAGTATTACCATCGGGAACATTGTAGCAATTTCTTAGGAACACAAGGCACTAGTGATGATATAGCATTCTTATTTAAAAAAAACAAACAAAGCAACATACATCCCAGAAAATCATGCTATAATATAAATGTTTGCTGTATAATAGTAAACTGTAGACATTCCATTTCAGTTCGAATTCTACAAACAGAAATCCTGCTTTAGAATCTGTAATTTCACCAATTTTACAACAAACATGAATGGCAAAATTGAAAGAGAAAGATAGAGGAATACATAGACACATGCGTTTCTAATGATCCAAATTCTAAGCGAAATTTGGAGCTAAATTGAAAGGAATAGAGCAGAGTAACATTTTTTTTCTTTAATTTTATTTGATGGAATAACCACTATTCTTCAATATCAGGTACATGTCATGTAAAGCCTAAAAAGTAGTTATTCATTGTCCTGAAGGTCACCCAGACACAGTGAGTTCATTTCATTTTCCTGACAAGAGATCCAGGCTTGTTATGTACTCTATGAAACACGACAGCGAGGGACGGTCCCTCCAATCCATTTCAAGCAAATATGACTTTTTCCCTCTGAGAAAGGGGGAGAGAGAGGAGGTGGCTGAATGTGTTCCTGCTGTACCTGTGCTCATCCAGGGACAGCAGCTGGGGGTAACGCAGTGCAGAGTGAGAAATGGGTCTGGGTGTGCCAGCGCCTGGATCTGGCCGTGCCCCGCTCACCAGGCTGGTGGCACCACAGTGGCAGCACGTTGGACAAGTCCCAGGCTCGTCCCCAGGGGCTGTGCTGACACCCACAGGCTGGAATCCCCTTCTACCTCAAGCAGAAGAAGAAAGTGTGACCCTGTGCTTTACTGTGATGCCAGCAGCTTATAATATATATTAAGGATAAAATATTTTGAAATTTCATTTGAATGCCGTAGTTACTTATTCTCCTTTCATGCAACATCTTTGCTCATCTTATTTCTTTTCTTATGCCACTTTCATTCCAGTCAAATTACCAGTGATCCTTTTCAATTTTCATTTATCTGGACATGTCACCTTATATTCTGCATGGATTTAAAAATGTATATCATCAGTGATTTTTCTTGCCACAAATTTTTAATTACTGTCTACCTATCTTAAGGCACACAATAGAATTAGATCCTTGGAAACAGGAATGCAACTCCCATTTGGGAATTACACATATGCAGGCTGACAGGGTGAGACAGGCACAATGCACAGGCTTTTAGCATCTTTTCTAGCACTTGTGTTTGTAATGGGATGAAGATGAAGCAGGCAGGTCCTTTCAGAACAGAAAATCTCCCGAAGCACCGTGTTGAGATATGGGCAAAAGCAGCAATTAAATGGGGGTGTCAAGCATGTGTGCTAAGGATAAACAAACAGGCAAAACTAATTAGTTAGAATTTGTCTGGGAATTGGTGAATAATAAAAGCTGTGAATTATGAGACAGCTGTTTTATGCTGCCAAATTTTCTCCTGTCTTTTTAGCGATGAAAGTTTATGAAGACACTGAGCTATAGTTTATAACTTATAATTTATCCATTATGATGTTTGAGAATGAAAATACTGAAGGAATGTAGGAAACCTTTTTACTGATGGTAAAGGGCAGTCTTGTGTATATAAACATAGTTCTATAAGCCATCTTTTTATAATATTATAATTATTAACATATTATAAATAAAGTAATGGAATTGAAATGTCAAGTGGCAGAAAATCTGTTCAATATTGTTCCTGAAAAGAAGATTCTGGTAACCTCTCCAGAGTCAATGAGCCTCTCATTGTTTATTATTCAAGCAGCTGGACCTGCCTGGTTCCATGGCAATGATACTGCAACACACTGAGTATCTTGCCTAAAACACAGACAATTGAGTTTTCTAGCTGCTGGATACTCAAAATTCAGTATTAATATTTTGCCTAAGTGTATTTTGTACTAAAGGAAATTAAGAACATTTTAAATTATCGAATCAGTTACAGAGGGATTTCATGTTCAAGAGAAATTCAATTTTGGTGTTCAACTTAAGGACACTTAAGACGTAAACCAGTTAAGTTCATTAATAAACTAATGGGGAAAAAAATGGGACTGGGACTAAGACAATGTTTTTGTATAAAGCCATGTCTTTGTCTTAAATTCTGTGAAATTATCCTGGGTTTTTTTTTTAATTAAATGATACGGGTTTTCAGTCAACTATTATTCTAACTCTGATTTTTAAATGGGAAAAAAATGTTTTCTGGGAACAAGTCCTGTGTCTATGGCTTTACATTTTGGAAAAATTCCTCAAATATGGTTGTCAAGTACTAGTTGGTCTATTTTTTTAAGACAGCAATTTTTAACTGCTTTTTCTCTCTTATTTTTAAAACTCTGGAACTTTAGTGTCATTTTCATATAAGCTCCTTGCAAAATCATTAGAATTGTGTGATCAATTAGAATGAATTGTTCTAATATGATGCATTAAATAGAAAGAAGTTACGTTAAGAAATTGTGAAAACTTGCATGAATAATTGCAATAATTTTTTCTTGGCAAGGTCTGGGAGAGCTGCCAAGAAAAATTTCTCTCCCTGACAAAAGTTCCTAAGCACGACATTTACAAAAAGTGTAAATATGTAAATATTACCGCCAGAAATAAATCTTAAAAAGAACATATTTATATTGAAAGAAAAAGTTATTATTGAAACTGATTTTGCTCTCCCAGCACTGTGATCACCAATGAATGCTAAGTTTACTGAAACATTTTATAAAGATATGTGTGTGTTCGCTCAGGACCAGACAGATTTTATAAGCATAGTGCAGGGTGAGGAATGACCAACTAAAAGTATTGCTGACTATCACTAACCTGGCCAAAATCCAACATGTGACATTTCCACAGGAAGGAAAAGGACAAAGAAAAGTCTGCTAAAATCAAGAACAATAAGCAACCCATCTGAGAAAAACAACAATTTCTAGCCAAACAAGATTCTAATGGGATTATCTCCTAAACACTTATCATCCAAATGATCCTGGAATAAAAATTTTGCTAAATGCAAACAAGGAGTGAAACTGGATAAAAAGTCTGTTAGATATAGATTGCATCCAGATCTAAGCTTTCATATTTAAAATCAGATTTTCAGTTCCTAGTCTGAGTCCTTGCTGCTCAGTCATAATTTGCCTTGAGGAGGATGATATCATACACAACAGGTTTGTAGAAATCAGTGGATGTATAACAATTTGCACCAGCTAAGGATCTGCTCCTTTATCTTTCAAAAGCACCGTCTGCAGAAACCTGATTTACTACTCTTGATCATAGCCAGAAACATCTGACTGATGAAGCTGGAGTTTCCCAGGAGTATTCGTGCCTCAGAAGGGAACTGGGATTACAATTGAGATGTGCATAATATCTCCGGTATCACTTGGCAATTTCAGACAACTTACAGTGCATTACCACACTTCCCTGCAATTTGGTGCTTGGATGTCATAAATTACATTGACACACCATTAACATAGGTAAGTAGAGTAAATAATTGATCTCTCCAGAGAAACATTAGAACCCACTGTAATAACAGGTCTGCAGCAATCACTATTAGAAACATACAGACCTCAACACTTTTTTTCTTTTTTTTCATACTTACAGCTAAGCCCAAATTACTTTCCTTTTAGAGTCTTGCTTTTGGGCTGCTATTCTTGCACTAATACCAGGACAGGCCTTTAATATGTAAACTGAGAAAAACAGCTTGCCAAAATTAGATTGTTAGATATATCCGTGTTATTAGAGATATCCATGAAATGACAGGTGTGGGTTTTTTCAAAGAAAGGGAAAAACTAGGTTATTAGTCTGTGCTAATAGCAAATTTTCTTAGTGAAAGGGCACGAATGAACCATTAAAGTGGACAGGAGAACAGGAGAGGGGCAGAACAGGAAAGAGACAGAAGAGCAGGAGAAAATAAAGAAAAAGTGAGGAAAATGTGAGAAGATTAGTGAGAAAGCAAGAAAAAGAAAGAAAGAAAGAAGCAATTCACTTTGAACATGCAAATAAAAAGAGGAGCACGGGAATTTTAGGCACAGATGGATTCCCATTTTAGAAATTCTGACAGGATTCATAGACTTATGAGAGGATGTTATTCTTCATCAGATGAATGATACTGATGTGTCAAGCAATATATACAAAGGTTAGAAGTAATTCTATTAAAAGAAAGAAAGACTGGCCACCGGAAGCTCAAAGTACAGTTTGCATTTGTGCTTTTCATTCCTTGTTAAAAATATGCTGGTGACAAGCATGTTAAAAGAACAGAAATTCTTTTTAAAACTGGGTTATTAAACCTTCTCTTAGACTCAGCACAAGTGATGAAAGGTAGCCATGTGTTCAGATAGCTGAGGTATGAATCATTTTAGGGCTACTAAGTTGTCCCAGATATTCATAAACCATCTGTTAAGTGAAAGAGCATTAGGTATACACCATGCTAATAATTCTTACATTTAAAAATTGTACTCAGCATGACACATCATTGGGAACAGCTGAAAAGTACTTTTGGATACCCACAGAATCCTCACACAATTTTAAATATAGTAGGTGAGGGTATGTTTGAGTGGGCAGTGATAAGTAAGAGCATCTTTGCACAGAAAGGGAACTGCTTTGAGAACATGCCTCTTATTTTCTCACAAATACCAAATATTAATTTTGTCTTTACTGCTGGTCACAAGATTCTCAGAAATTAAAGTTGAAGATAAAAATCAGAATGCATAAAACTCTAATATTTTAACAGGCTCAGTGTGATTTAATTCCTGATTCATGCATTGTGGCTTTCTCTCATGTATGATATTCCATTTAAAATTCTAGTGGACAAATTCTGGATCAGAAATCCTCAGCCTGGACTTTAGCAACAATGCTGAGTAAATAATACCCTCACAGCCACAATATGCTCACCCCCTACCTTGACCAGAAGAAGTAGCGTTATCTTGACCCTCAATTTCCTGAAATACTTCAAAAATATTTGTAAACTGTGTAGTTTATGAAGCAAAATGGTGACCTGATCCTAGTGAAAATCAGAACTGGAAATCCTAATAAATTTAAGCACTGCAATCACCATTGGAATGTGTCAGTGTGTTTGAGTTGTGTCTTTGACTCCCTGATGCTGAACCAAAGCTGTGACTTTCCTAATCTGACCATTCAGTTCATATTTGCCCAACACTAACCATCATCACCTCTCTATTTTCTATTTTCTTTCTTCTATATTGCAATACATTTTTGTCTTATATTTCTAGGAAACTTGAAAAACCTTTAGGGAAGCCAAAGGTGTATTTACAATAAAAAGAGCTCTTGATTTGTATCAGTCCAGTAGTTACTATTTTGTAGTTGTATGGTGAGGTGTAGAGTACAAAACCTTAGATACCTAAAAGTTTTTCCTTTCTACAACAAAATAAATTGGTTCACTCTCAAAATTATTTCTTCTGAACTTAGGGAGACTCAGAATATCCAAAGATGAAATGAACTTTCCACCCCAGACTTAGTTAAACAGGAGGTTTTAATTCATCTCTCCCACTCCCCTCTCTTCTCAAAAGTGCAAATAGAAGGCTCAGGAATAAATATTAGAAAATGGAAACTTTCAGCCATAAATCACTATTTATATCTTGCTGAGGTCAGGGCTAAGGCACTCATTTCTGAAAAATGTTTGCAGTCCCTTGTGACCTCCTGAAGCTGGTGGATCTCAACTACTTCATGGCAGTGAAGATTTGTGACTTCACAAATTCTGTTCTCAGTTCTTTATTCGTCCACTTCATCCCCAAAGCCACTTCCCTGAGGAGTCCCAATGCTGAATAGCCTTAGTTCTCAGACAGAGAGAACTACCCTCACAGGAAGCACTCCTTTATTAGGGATGAAGTCATTCTTCAGCATTATGATATGGGAATAATATGGCTGGGAAGAAAGCAAGACAGTGGTGAGGGAAGGCTGCATGTGGTTACAGCCACTCTTCTGTGCTTGGAGAGCTGAAGGGTGGAAATAACATCCCATCCTGCCCATGCTGGGTTATGTTTTTCAGTGTAACACAAATTAGTGTTTCAGCCCTACCCTCTTGATCTCAACTGTAAGCTGCAATTTCACAAGATCAAAATCTGTATAGGCAAGAGCAAAGGACTGGCCTCATTCTGTGAGTTTTGTGGAAATTAAATCAGGCAAAGTGCAGTAAAAACAAAATGCAGTTTGACTTTCCTCCCAACACAGGAAGGACTTAGGTTTAATTTTGTTCAGGTGTGAAATTTCAAGTTTTTGCTTCCTTTTGTCCCTTTTATAGCTGTTGTACACAATAACAAGGTGTTATTCTTATGAAATCCCATAATCCACCAGAATGGTGCTATAAATACTTCTAAAGTGTTATTATTTAATACCAGTTTCGCTTTAATGCAACGTTCATTATATTAAACTTCGAATTTATGCTTTTAATTTATCAATTTATCTATTTTAAAAAGGAAAAGGTTTGGAAATATAAGTATTTTGATAATTAAAAGTGCTGCAAACCCAAGAAAAATAAGGAAAATAATTTATAAGTACTTTGTTGAGAGAAAGATGGAGAAGAAAATAATATACAAGATGAAAAGTTGCATTTCTGTGAAATGTACTCTTTAAACACAACATTTCCACTAACTTTGACAGGAATATTTACCTGAAAGGAATATTGTTGGATATTAACTGATGATCAGTGCTGAGATACAACTTGCTTGGTTTGGGCTCCTAACATGCAAGGTGTGTATCACAAACATTGTTAAAATGCACACAGATGTGCAGAGTGTTTGGAGCAGACTGTTCAGTAGGTGGTGCAACTGTGTCCTCCTGCAATTTTTTTTCCCTACTCCATACTTGAACTGCCCTTCCTAAAGGCACTGTCTCCCATGAGGAATGGAGAATTCTTTAGAGCCATGCACTATGACTAAGCAGCTGGCTTATTGCTTGAAATGAAATTTGAATCTCTTGAGTCCAGAAAGAGTCAGTTTGGTTCCCGTTCTACCTAGAAGTACAAAGATATTGCTTAAAGCCACCTCACACCTCTCTGCTTTGCACTCCAGGCATGAAAATTTGGCAGCTAGAAGACTTTCAGACTCCCTAAGTTTTACTTTTCATTTGATACTAGGTACTTGCTGGAGAAACATGCTATACAGAGGCATTAAATATCCCATCATGTCCTATACAAATTGGTGTTAATATTTTCTAATCTTAGACCTCCAGTTGGAAAGAACTCTTACAATATCACAGCACATAATGTTAAATACCTTCTCATTTTGCTTATAGAACGTAGGTTTAATGAGAATTTGAACTGTGATCTTTTAATGTGATCACTTAGTTCATTAAAACACTTTCACCTACACAAATCTCTTGCTCGTGAAGTTCACTGCAATGAATCAGAGCCCAGCACACATGAGTAACTGCAAAGTGAGACTGAGTTTTCCTGGATCTCCCTGGTGCAGTCTCCCATTGGTTTCTCACACTGAGACTGCTGTTTTGAAATAATAGTGAGAGAACTCATTAAAAAAGATTCATTTTTATTTTTAAAGAATGGAACATAAAGTGGTTCATTGCACTACAGCACGTGAAGTCTGTCATTCTGCTTTAAAGTCCCTGTTCATCCAACCTTGCAAACAACTAACAAAAATCACTGTATTTGGTTGAAGTTTGACTTAATAAGATTTTCCTATTGCCCAAAAGAGGATAGAAAATAAAAGGATGGGAAAAGAAACATCAAAAGATAAAAAAAAGAAAATTTATATGAAATGGAACTGGACCCTTCTAGTCTTTCCAGGAATAGACCATGGTTTATACAATAGTTGAGCATTTGATAACAAATAGTTCTACAATTTCGCAAGAATTCTCTTAATGGCTTTTCCTTTTTCATTATTTTTGTTGTTTTTCAGTAGTCTCTTGAATTTCTCGTTGCCCCATTAATTCATCCATTTGTTAAATGAAGGACAAGCATCCTAAGAATGTAGTGGGGGCAGGACAATTTCTTTATTATTCATATGCACAAATCACCCTGACATTGAAAATATTAAGACTTTTTTCATCCAGTCTTTGTAATCTTTTCTGCCAGGGTCAGTTGCCTGCTTTAGCCACATGTCACCCCAGTGGTGCTGGGAAAAACCTGTAAATTCCTCATTCCTGGTCTTTCTATTTCTGCCAGGAGTGTAGCAGGGCTAACAGCCTGGAAGGGACCCACGAGATCTCCCAGACACTGCTGAAAGAGGAACATTTACCTGCATGCTGGGATGACAAAGCCTAGAAGAAAATAGGCTGTGATCCAGAAGAAAGATCCCAGGATTAATGCCTGTTGCTTGACTGATTCACTTGTAGTACATCACCTCAACTCCCATCAAGATTCCATGACTTGATTGAAAACTATCTAGACATTTTCTAATTTTGTGAAAGAGTGTTTTCTTAGGCTAACAGGAAATTCATAGAGTTTTAAAAACAATTTTCTTATCAATAAAAATTAGTACTTCTTCCCTTTCAAAACAACAGTTTTCACTAAAAATAAATAGAAAAAAATTAGTGAGAATACACCTTCATTTCTAGTAAAAGATGGACAATTTTTAGCAGAAAAATATTGATATTTGAAAGAAAAAATATATATGCACATATGCACAAAACACAGAGGTACAGAAGGCTGGTTCTTTCTGTAATAAGATTGCTCTCCCCCTCACATTTTCAAGCTAAACCTAACTCCATTTAGCACTTAGAACATGTGCTTTCTTCCCTGGCTGTTCAACTCCTGGCAAAGGCCTGAAGTGCCCAGGGGTAGATTAACGTGCGGTGAAGAGACCCTGTACAGGATAAACGCAGCCCATCACAGGCTGTCCAATTTATCACCCAGACAGCACCAACTACTGAGGGTTTATAAATTATATTAACCTCATTTAAATCCCTCTATCGAAAATAATTGAACAGGAGAGCCGCTGTTTGCAAATACGTGATGTAGCCGTGAAAGCCGTTCTGAAATTTTATAGAAGCTGGGTTGTGCCCCACACCGTGTGAGATAAGGCACCTCTCTGGGTGATTAAATATGACAGAATCCTTCCTGGAGAAGTATCAGTTTGTATAAGCTCTTCAAGAAAGTGTTGAATATATTTACCTGGACAGTGTCAGGTTGTGCTGCACCATCATTATAAAATTGACAAGTGCTGGAGGTAAACAGCAGGTGATGGAAAAGGGCAGGGGAAACCAGCAGCCAACAAGGCATGAGGAAAAAAAAGGAAAGGATTTTGATGAAGAGTCCTTTTTACGCTAAGTCACTTTAATGGACACAGCTAGGGAAAAAAAGAAATTCTTTTTTATCATAAGATTGTTAAACCTATTCCCCTAAGTCACAGTGCACTGAAAGAAACATTTTAAAAGCTGATAATCAGAGGCAGAAAGAATGCAATAACAGGAAAAGGTATGTCTCAGAAAAATGACTTTTACAAAGAGAGCCAAGATCCTGATCTACCCTGCAAATAGAAGTTTCTGATTAAACTGAGCTGAGAGCCTCTGGGAAAAATAAAGGAAAAACTAAATTTTTCAAAATAGCTTAAATAACAATAAATTTTAAAAACCATTTATCCTGAAATAAATGACTAATTTATTCCCAGAATTCTTCATCATTTCTGAATAATATACGTGATGAAGTGTGAGAATGATGCTTGATTAAATGAGGTCCCTGGAGTGCATTAGAGGAGATTTAGTCTGGAAAACAGCATCTGCTGTCTCTTTCTTTCCTTCTCTCAATGCTATGTTGTTTCCACCTATTACAGCATATTATCCTCTTTCATTTTTAACAGACTAGGACAATATTTATGCAGATTTTTTGTGGTGGCCATACAATAGGTCTTTCAGTGTGAGGGTCTGAAAAATATTGCTGAATATTTACTTGGCAGGAATAGTAATTACCCTCTCTTAGTCACTCACAGGTCATACAAATTTAAGTCATTTTCTGATATAATAAGCCCAGTAAATTTAATTCAATTGGCTTTTTGCAAGACTTCTTTTTTTGTCATATTCCTGTTCTTATCGATGCATCCAGTGTTGAGGATCATGGTTTTGGTATAGCACTAACGGGAGCTAAAGGGGTATGTCCATGATCAACAGCTGGATATAGCACACTGCTATCCTCTGCCACTGCCTCCAGTTTGAGAATGGTGAAAGGCCTGTGCATTGTCCCATACAGCTGTGCTGGACACATCCAGCCTCAGCCAGCTCTGGAAGTTGAGGACAAGCAGACACAGCTTGTTTGCAAGGCTGCCTGAAAGGCCAGGTCATTGGAGCTCAGATGTAAACACTCACGGTGAGTTTTGAAACCTTTGTACAGAGCCCAGATGTCCTTTAAACCACCCAGTGTGGCAGCAGCCTTCAGCAGCATCCCAGCCCACAGCTGAGCGGGATCCTCATCCTGCTTTCTCCTGCTGTACTCACACCATCTGCCCACCAGCCACAGAGATATGGGAACACTCAGTACCTGCCACACCAGGAACTTGGGGAAAAAATACCATTGTTACAGTGTACTTATTCAGCACCAGAAATAAATGCTAAAACATGACTGGTATGTAGGTAGCCAGATGCTTGTCCACAAATACCTTCAGGCTAATAATGGATCTAGTGGGTGGATTTTGTTTGCTTGGTTGTTATTTTTTTCTACTGGAAAGGTATGCTGTTCAAACACTTTCCAGTATGCTCTGCTTCTTCATTAGCACACATCCCTTCCCTACCATGTGCTGCATTTGTTTAGAAAGACAACCATTTTTATGAGAAGATATTATGTCAATATTAACTAGCAACAGAGATAATATCAAAGATAAAACTGCAGTCAAGTTATTAAGAGACTGTAATTTGCTTGAACGTTTTCATGAAATTATAAAATTGGGTATCATATCTATATCTGATTATGAACAGCAACGTATCTCTGAGTTAATAATTACAGTCTTGTTTTTACTTGTTGACAGTCTATGACTAATTGCTGTCTGAAGAGAATTTAAACATCAATTCAAAAATCAGCCATCTAAAGAAAGGTAACATGCTTAACTTGTATTCAGTTGGGATTGCAAAGTTCCTGTATTTTATTTGGATATCTCTATTATATGGTAGCTCCTTAAGAGAATAAAAACCGAAGTGCATTAGCAAAAAGGAGGTAATTTAATAACTTAAATGTTTTAGTCCTTTGGTTTTTTTTAATGCTGTTAATTTACCTGTATTTGGGGGAAAGCAGAGAGTTAGAAGGATTTCTGATACCCAAACTGAGATCTTTCACTATCTAACCATGAGCAACAAACTGTTGACAATTGGTGTCTGCCCAGTGTCTGTCCCTGATCTGTAGAGGACTCCCTCAGTGCAGGCAGCACGGGCTGCAGCTGAGCTCTGGAGACAAGAGGCCACGAACTGATGACCCTTTGCACAAAAGGCACAAGGACCTCTGCCTATCAGAAGTGCTCAAGTGTGACTGACCTGGTGGTTCCTGGATGTTCAGATAGTTTCCTTGGCAGTTTCTTCAAACTTGGGATGACTTCTGATGTGAGCCCATCTCTTTGGGAGCTGGAGTGCATTAGCCATTCTCTTAGGGAGTATGTTCCAGTTCTGTTCCAGCTGAAAGGACCCAGGTCACACTCACTGTTCTGTAATGTGGGTCTGGAGCAGTAAGTGTGGGTGATGCAGAGGTTTGCTCCAAAAGCAGAACCATCATCTGCTAAGTCAGAAATGAAATGCCTTCATGGTGTTGCACTGGGCTTAGAAGCAGAAATATAAAAGCCTGTCTGGTTAGTTGGGTAAACAGTAATGACAGAACCTTCTCTTAAACCTCTTATTATTCAGCTTTGCAAAGTAATATCTCTATTTAAAAATAGGGATCTTTATCACATCAGAAGGCTGTTACTTTTAATTTGGAATGTCATTTAAAATTGGGTCTTGGGAGTTCTTTTTCAAACAGGCATGATCACTTTCTGAAAGTCCGAAATATCATGTGAAAGACAAAGAAAAGCTACATAATTTTTCTTCCTATCAACTTCTTTATCTTCATTAAAATTCTTTTAGATACAATTCTTAAGCTGTAGCTAATAGCTGAGATACATTAAGCAAGAATACCACCCACTTTAGAGAAATATGGTTCTGCCTGAAAAGCATTACAAAATTCCCTGTTTGTTAATGTATGTTACTGGGTGAGAAAACTGTTCTTTTATGTTTATCCAATGTTGCAGGCTCTGTTCAAAAGCTGAGGAAAGTCCTGATTCTCAGTTATTGTTGCACTGCTGTTTGTGGTTGTAAAGACTCATACAGAAGTGATCTAATACAGAACCAAAAAACACAGATATATGCAAAGAGTAAAAGCAGCACAGTGAAATATACTTATTTTCCCTTTATTCTTAATTTTGATTAAAAATTCTAGAATCTAAGAATGTGAGAAGATGCCCAACAGGATCCTGGTCTGCATTCTCAAGAGTACTGCCAGAAGGTCAGAGGAGGTGAGCCTTGCCTGCCTCAGCAGTGCTGAGACACCCCTGGAGTGCTGCACCCAGTTATCAGCTCCCAGCTACAAGAGAGACAAGGACATGCTGGACCAAGCTGGGACTGATCAGCCTTGAAAAGAAAAGTTTGGGGGAATCTCAGTGTGCATAAATAACAGTGCAATGGGAAAAAGGAGCACGAAATGAAGCTTTTCATATTCTATTTAAAAAAAATATTTTTTGACTGTATGATCAAATAACAGAACAGCTTGTCCAGAAATGCTGGTCCCCATCCTTGGAGATATTCAAAACCCATCTGGACCCATTCCTGGGCAACCCCTACTCAGAGTAAGGGGACTGGACCATGTCCAAAGACTCCTGCCAATGTGAACATCCCATAAATCCATGGAAGTTAGCACTAGAGACTGACCCTGCATTTCCTGCTTGTAACATTTCAGCAAATGGGCAAGGCCCTGACATTCTAACACTTTCAATCATAATATCAGATTCATTTCTCTGGTATCAATGAGGTTTATTAGCAGATTTATTTTAAACATTTTACCAGGAAACATTAAATATATTTAAATGAATGTCTAATCTCTTCAAATTAACAATAAGGACTTCCTATT
>JAWWMU010000243.1:28959741-28982610 GCA_035048155.1 Cinnycerthia olivascens | reverse complement strand
GAGAGATTGGAAAGGATTTAGTAAATTAGTGTACAAAGTGACAGGTTAATTGCTCTGCGGATCATTAAGCAACACATTTATTTAGCAACCAATAATTTAACCAATGAATTCAGCCTGTTAACAAGGGAAAAAATATTTTTTGAGGCATTTGCTCATATTTTGATGAATGCATTTATTTAGTGAACTTTTCCACCAGCAGTTTGTTTTCAGCTCTCATTCAATATTTATTACTCACAACTCAAGCAAGTGATGGGTCCCTGTAATTGCATTTTAACTATCTCTTTCTTCAGATGACTGCAACCTCAGCTGTTTTGTCTTATGGGAAGGTAAGGGTTTTTTTGAGTTTTGTTTATTTCTCTCCACGTATGTAGGTAGGTCAAAAAGCTATGAAGATAAAGTACATATCAATATGCAGCTGAAGAACTATCTTAAAAATAATTCTGGAAAACAGTGCAAGTAGTTCTCCTCTAATGAAAAAGGACCCTTGGAAACACTGAAGTGAAAAGGGCTGCAAACCTGAGAAGCCCCCAGGGCTTCAGCCTGAGGGGGACTTCATAATGTAGCATTAAACCCCCAATATTATTCACATTTTAAAAATATATTTCTCTGATTCCATGCATATTTAATGCCCATGAAAGTAATGGAGATAAACGCATGCCATTAATAGCAGACAATATTTCAGTTCATTTATTCCCTTTTCCACCACTTCTACTGAAAGCACAAGAAAATAGAAATGAGCGTACAACCTTTAGAAATTAAAAAGAGTTAAGACTCTTGTGGGCAAAATTGAATTTTAGGTAGGCAGATCTTTCAAAAGGGCTCTAATTAACCTGGGAGAGAAACACCACCCACACCAAGTACCCTGCCTGGGGCCTGCAGGGTCATAGGAAAGGGGGGTTCCTCCAGCTCTTGCATGTTACAAGGGCTTCTCCTGGGGACCAGGGAACACAGGAAAAAAGATCATGACTATGCTGGGAACACATTCATTTCAGGTGTCAAAGCAGGCAACCAAAGACCGTTCATCCTCTCTTCCCAAGACACCGTGATAAATCTTAGTGGAGTTCTGAGAACACAAAGAGGCCGAGCATACAGTAGCTTTTAAAGGAAAGAATAGGAAAAATTCCAGGTGCTTTAATGTCCTTGGCAAAGCTCAAGATGCTACATATTCCACTGAGAAGTGTTGGGCTTTTTTAGATGTTTAAGCTCTTAACAAAACTTGTGGAAATCCATTTGCTCCCCATGTATACATAATTCCCACAATTTCAATAAATATTGAACTTTGTTTGGGTATCTATTGAGATTAATTGAGTCAAGAACCAAGTATTGACCAAAACAAAGAGGAGGTCAATACTTACATTGAGGGAAAATATGCATTCATCTTTGCTGAAAACATGAAGCTCAGAGGCCAAATATTTGCCTTAATTTATTTATCCTTTGTGACTCCTGGAGATTTCACTGGAGAAAGAGCATTAAAAAAACTCCACAGTTCATACAGCTGAAATAATCAGTTAATTGGTCTCCCTTGTATCACATATGATCTCAGTGTTAAGAACTATCTTGAAAATTCTACAAATGAGAAGGACTAGCTCAGGAATAAAATAAAGACATGCTCCCTCCTGCTGTGTAGAGTCTCTCTTTCAGTGAAGAAGGTTGTTGAAGAGATTATCTGCTATTAAGTCTCCAGCAGATAAGTTGTGTAAAATGGATTGGATGACCTACAGACATCCCTTGCAAACTATATTATTCTACAAAGGCATAAAGGATGGCATGACAGAAATCCCATATTTTTCAGTGTCCAATAGCTGAGTAAAGACTCATTCAGTGGCTCCACAGCAAGAGTTAATTTAAATTAGAACAAAATGCAATAGATTTCTTCTTCTTTCCTTTTGCATAATTGTAACTTGAAATTCTTCCTATATTGAAAACCTTTTCTAGTCAGGAACAGAAGTCTAATTTGGTGTAGAACAAACACTGTACTTACTGATATTTGAGTCACAGAATAGTCTGAGGAAGATCATTGAGTCCAACTCGAGTCGTTATTTTCCTTGCAATTAAATCTGACCTAAATAAGTAGTCTACAATGACAAAGACATTACAAGTGAGCAATAGGTGACATTTTTATCACATCTGATACGAAACATTTTATCATAATCTGTTCTGGGTACTAGATAAATTAAATACGCATTCGTTTAGCATATTGCACTGGCAAAACCTCATATGGCGTGTCTAAAAGGCAACCTTTAACACATCAATATGCCTAAAATAATCTCCTAGGGAGATAATTTGGCTGAAAAGAAGTAGACACTGCATAGTAGGGGAAAACAGGCTAGAGTTTTTCAGAAATTTTTTAGTTTAATTCATTAGCAATGAAAGTGTTCATACACTATTAGACTGCTGCAGCAGTGGAAAAAACATGTGGCTTTTAATGAAAATGCTAATAATATAGGAAAAACCTAATTTATACAGAACAGAGGAGATTAAACCCCTGGCTTTTGATACATAATTTGATTGTGGTCATAGTATGAACATAAGGATGTCTCATGCAAAGGATTCCATTTCAGATAACAGGCTTTATCTTTATTTTCAACTTTATGCAATGAAGAAACGTCAGCTTCTGTTTTAATATTTGCATTTTGGTCAAGGATGATGGTCATACTGTCTTGGGCAAAGCCTACTACGGCAGTGTTTCTCAGGGGAAAAAGTTCAGCAAGAAAAAGGGGTGTGAATAATCTCACAATATGTCTACAGAAATCTCATCCTCAAAGCTTTTTTTTCCCCCCTCTTTGTTTCACTAAAAAATCCCTTACATGTTTCATCTGGATTATGGTTAGCATTCCATCTCTGTCATTTTTGTGGGGGGAAGAGGAAGAGAACTGCCGAGATTGACATTTTAATTTCTGTCTGTCAAGAATGAAATCTTTGAATGAGCACACACTCTAACAGGACTGAGAGAACCCGACTGAGATCTTCACACCAGAGTAAACTGAGGAAAGAGGAATTGGAAAATGTCATTAGTGAACCACACTGAGAAAACTATTTTAATCAGTTTAGCTGAACATCTTATTTTTACCTAAAATTAGTACATTCAAAAGTGTATGAGAACAAAATAAATTATTGTTACTTAATGCTAATCATACCAGAATCAAGACATGTTCTCAATATCAGATTTATTTTTTTTTCTCCATAGGTCTCTAATAACTCTCCTCAAAAACTCTTTTTAAAAAACGTGCTCACTCACAAGGTCAAGCTATAAGTTAAGGTGAGACATCTTGCTGTTTTTTCCTGGAGTGAGAAGGTATATTTAGACTGCAATTCAAGTATCCAGAACCTCTGTCTGTCTTATGACTGTAGAAAAAGAATGAGGATATTAACATCCATATGCCAGTAGCACCTTTTATCAACACCTTTTATCAACATATCTTTGGGGATTTGTTGAACTCTTAATAAAATGTATTTCTTACTTGAATATTTATCACATTTTTTTTGCAATAAAAGCAGGATAAAACTAAAACCATGATTTATTTCATAAAAACTGAAGAGAATGGAAAAACTACCATTGGCCTTTTTAGAAACTGATTGGGTAAAGTGTGGAAAAAGAAGTGGTGACAAGTGTTTGCTGGAAGTGCTAAGAAAATAGCAAGGGAATTTCAGTGCTGGAATTAATCATGGAAGTGCACTATAACACAATAATAAGAATTTTTAAAAGCCTATTAAGAGTATTTAGTCTATTAAAAAATGCTAAAAAACTCTAGATTTTCAGATTTACTGAGTAGTAGTCCAAATTATACCTATCATTGTGATAAAGTATGATGATTTAAAAACCAAAAGAACCCGATTGCCCCGTCTCATGAAAGTAATACTTGTGAGCCAATAACTAGCTCCAAATACTCTGGCTCTAAGTTTGACATAGTTCCATCACATCTCATGAACAGGTGGAACCAGTAAAAAACTCCGTGCATAGACACACTAGACTGTGTTTTATATATTTCATGCACAAGCAAACATATGAAACAATTTTAAATTAATTAGGTTTACCAGTGTCAGCAATGACTTGCTGAGAAATGTCTTATGGCAGGGATTTTCAGGAAAGTCCCATTTTGATACATCTGTTGCTTATATCTCACTTCAACAAATGCTTTATAGAAAACTTGGCAAAGGGAAGAAATCCTTAAACATAGTAATAGTTGATCTAGCATGTTTTGATTACTCACAATCTGTAAGTAGGAACAATAAAACTTCATTGTAAATACTGTGAAAACAACCCTTTCCTCACCTTATATCTAAAGATTTCTGGAAGGCCAATAGTCAGTGCTTTTTAGAGAAAAGTTGCTGCAATTTTGATTCTTTAAGGATAAGAGAGGAAATATAACTGCTCAAGTCAGTTATTTCTGGAGGAGGTAGTAATGACCTAAGAAAGCAATATAATCATAAATACACTGCTGTATATTCTTGCATAAAATTATGTTATTTATTCTACATTTGTAAATCAAGTGCAGTCTGCCTGTGATCTATTTCAACACTGGGAAATAGGAGAGATTTTATATTAGGTTACTGGAAAAGTTTAGTGATTTGGTTATACTTTGTTAAGCTGGAGATTTAGTGATTTGGTGATTGCTTATTGATGAAGACATCGACAAAAATCGGTCATTCCTCCAAAACCAAAAGGTTTCCAAATCTTTTGCTAAACTGTATTTCTGATTACCAGAGGAGAGAAAGGAGTTATGGCCACAGCTCCAGCTCTGTAATCATAAAGTCAATTTTAACTGAATGGGTGTGGAAGTGAACAATCCAGGACTCTTGCTGTACTGGCAGAGGTGCCAAAAGGAGACTCCCTCCACCAAGGGCCACCAGGTTTCAGTACTTCGTTCCTCTACCCTGGCAGAGAAATTGGCAGAGCTCCACTGACCTCTGTTTGTAGAGAAATGTAATTTCAACACAGTGGATGGAAAAGTGCCTGCCTAAAACTCTTCTGTGAAGCAGCCTTAAAGAAAAGAGCTGTATTTCTCTGAAGAATATTAATAACTCCAGGTATTTTTTCACAACCTTTAAGGTTCTGCAACCCTTTAAACAAGATAGAGAAAATCCTACATCTCGCAAAAGTGGACAAACCATACACTGCATTAAGGGGTTTAAGATCTTCAAATCAAGATAATCTAATCATCACTCAGGTTTCATTTAGTCCTTGGTATTTACTCCAGTAACATTCATCAGGATGGTAACTTCCCTAGGATATCACACAGTGCTTAGTCAGCCAATCAATTGTATCACTTGTAGGCAATTGCTACAAGGTATCCAAAAAACACAGAATTTTGATATTATTACTGTAAGCAGTTGCACAGTTTGGCAGAAGATCTGCATGGTGGCTTGCAAACAAATTTATAAATAAAGCTTCATAAAGCCATTAATGTTCCTCAAGTAGGTCGCTGCCAGCTCCTGTGTCTCAAATCTCAACTGTGTCTCAGGGTAGGAAATCAAGCCTGAAGTGACAGAAATATGTGGACAGAAGGTAACTTAGTAGTAGTTTACCTTCTCCACAGTCTTTGAGAGGGAGATGTTGAATAATTGAGAGCAGAAACCTAATTTAGCTGTTCTGAGCAGCCTTGCACAGCAATGCATGCTCTCTAGGTCAATGTAGAATTTTCCAAATACTTCACTTTAGTGCATCTCACCATTTCACTTCCAGCAGCAGGACAATGGCAATTAAACAGATTTAGTCATGTTCTCTGGATTCACACTGTATCTTTATACTTAGCACAGCATTATCACGTATATTCTAGAATACATATCAAAAATGACCAAGGAAATGTCACATTGACAAAGTGATCACTGGTGTAACTCCCTAGATCTCGGAGGAGAGGAGCCACTAATTTCCCCCATTAGTACTTTAGTGATTCAAAATCCACTTTCTACACAAAATAGCACATGCAACTCAGTCTCTATGAATCTCCAGTAATGCACCCCTCAGTCAAGAGTGTAACCATACAAAAAAATTACTGTCAGGATAGAGTTTCGTCATTCCTCACAAGGGACTTCTTTTTCTTAGGTTAAAAGTATTCATGGAGCTGCTGCATTAAAGTTTATGGAATTACACCAGAAATTAATTTGGTCTTCATTGCTCAGAGTGTAAACAATGGCATTATTATTTTGTTCAGACCTTTCTGGTCTTAATGAACTGATCAGATTATTCTATTCGGAGGTTTCACAATGATGAGGATCATTATGTATTGTCAAAAGATTCAACACATAACATTCATAACACTGCAGCTTTGCAGAGGCTTTCTAATGTTAAAGGCTGATAAATTAAGCAGCCTTGGAATTCTCATTAAGTTTGTCAAGCTGTATTGTCAGGTATTTTGCCTCAGCTAATGGCTTGGATGACCCACAGTCATTTACAACTGAGGCCATGGTTATCTTTTTGAGGTAACTGAATAAGTGTTCAGAAAGGTGCCAAGCAGTAAAAAGCTGTTACAATTTGAAGTGAGCTGCTCCAGATGACAAAATGTAAATACTTCTAAAAGAAAGTTTCTGCCATCTACTTATAAAGAGACAGACACACCAAAGTAAAAAAAATTATTTCTTATGATTAGCACAAAGATGAACTTAATTCATCTTTGATCTAACTGTGATTCATACTGCTTATCTTCTCCTGCTTTCTGATACTGAACCCAGACCTAAAAACTCCATTGCTGATTAATCATTCCTGGGAAATGATAAGCATCACCACATTCTGCATTTCCCTTTTCTCATGCAAAGCAAATAATCCTTCATGTCTGCTTTTAATGCATTCCCTTAATTTTTATTTTTGATCCTCCCCCCTCCACCTCTTTTGAAAAGGTATTTGCAGTTCACAATTCTCACTTCCATACATAACAGAAGTAATTAAAATACTAAAGATATAGAAAGAGCCATAACAGCATTGCCCCTCTCTGGCCTCCTTAGAAAAGCACTAAGCCACCTCCCAGCCCTGCTAAGTCTCCCCCAAGAAACCCAGTCTGGTTTTATCAAGAACATTTAGGAAAATGATAACTTATCTTTAACCCTCACTGTTAATGAAGCTGGAGTCTTATTATTCATAATTATTTCTCTGTGCACCATCATAGTTTTAAGTATTATAAACCTCTCTCACTGTATTTAATGATACTACTAGCAATTTGAAACAGGTACTATTATAACTCTTATTTTCATATATGCTGAAAGCCATTATACCATTCTAAGTGACGATCCTTTGAAGAACGCCTCTACAAAAACATAAGTAATATTTTTTAAGGCGTACATAAAATGAGGAAAAGAAAGTGCAGGAGCATTCATGACAAGTTTGGGTTGGTTTTTTGCCCCCTATGTATACGACTTTTCCCTGTAGGAATTAAATTGCGACAAGAAGCCAGTTGTGGAACAATGTAAATCATCACACGTCAGACTAACCAGAGTTCTTTCATTACACCCATTCATCATCACACACTTAGAGGTGCAAGGACATCCTTCTGCTACAGGAATTTTGCTTTAACTTTTAATCTGAAACTAATAAAATCAATTGTTTATGTTTTTGGTGGATTGACAGTGTGCACATAAGGTACAGAATGCCTTTTTCATGCAAGTTCTGCGATGATTTTTCTGTCTCACCTTTCAACAGTTGAAGTGAACCCTCTTCTTACTTATTCCTCCATTACAACCCTATACTGCATACTGGTACTCCACAATATTGAAAAATCACCCAACAATACATTAAAAAAATATTTTAAATACCGGTCTTCATCCTATGATGGGAAACAAAAGGGAATTTTCTTTCAAAATTTTTCAATGTCGATTTCAAATCTCCCTGGGTAGGTCTGATCTTCCTCCTAATATTGTTTGTACTCTGCCTTAAAGGTAACACAACATGTGCTTTGGAACTGGAGTGTGTTGAGTGGCTTTGATGCATTTTCTGTGTGCTCCAGGACTGTTTAGTTACTGCAGAGAATCAAGGAACCATGACAATTTTGCAACAGATGTAGTCTGTAAGTGTATTAATATTCAGATGAATAAACAAGAATCCCTTCCTTACAGCATTCCTCAAGAACAGCCCTTTTGTACGATGGTGTGGAGACACACTCTGGCCCTAAACTGTAATCAAGCTTTCCAAAAGCTTCTCCTAAACTAGAGGAGGCACTGGCACTTGAGAATCTAGAATGGGGCAGAATACATAATTTTGAATATAATTTCTTTCCCCTCAGTACACACGCAAATAAATGTTTTTCAAAACAAAAATACCACAAAGCAAATTACTAAGATAGAAAATTCCTGCAATGCACAGTCTAGTTCATGGCCTTGTTCACGGGATCCGAGAATAATTAAAAAACATTATTGCCAGTGACAATTATTTTGAACTTTATTAAATCTTATTATGAGCCCATCCCTATCAGTTTCTCATAGGAGTGTTGGAAGAATTGCTCATTGAGCTATCTCCAAACTCTCATCTCAGGAGCACTGCAGACTGTCCCCATGGTGACCTTAGAGACACGTATAAAACATTAAATTCACCCTACATGAAATGTAGATTTTTCTGGCTAATGGCACAACTGATATTTAGCAGTTACACTGCTGAGGATATCCTGCATTAGCCTTTTCCTGTGGCACAGGTACTTCTGCTGAGTGTTAAAATCCAACCCACAGAAAACTAAAGCTTTGCAGGAATAGGCTGGAGGTGTCTCATGCTGTAGGGACAGGACTCCGTTCTAAGGCTTTCAGTTGTATCCTGGCCTGAACTCTGAAAATGTTTCAATATTCAGCTCAAATTCCAACTGAGGTTCCTTAACTATATGCTGCCAGTGTCCAAAAAAAAAAAGCCAAACAAAACCAACAAAAATCCTCCAAACCAAACAAACAAAAAATTCAACAAAAAACCAAAAGAAAGAAACCAAACCAAAAATACCACCAAACCCCCTCTCAAGAACTTTTTGAAAGGTATCCCCAAAGGCCTGTCCTTGCCATTAGTAGCACAGGTGCATTGTACAGCCATAGTAAGCCAACCTGAAACTTTTAGAATTACAGAAACATCTTAAAATTGCATATAAACTGAAATAATTAAATGCCTATTTTTTGGCAAATTAATTAACAGATTTTTCACCAATCTGCCTAAAATGTGACCTCTAATTTCTGAAAAAACTGTTCAAAATTTCTTGCTGTTTCAAGAAACTGATCCAAGTTACTAATTATTTCTCAGAGATATCTTTTAATGTAAATGCATTCTTCTTTCATCTTCTTAAACTAACATGGTCCCCTAATGTTTACATCACTTGGGAATAAGCAACTTAAAATTTCACAATAAGAAAGACATTGTTTAAGGATTAAGTGCATTTCCTGATTACACTGCATTTCAAGATTTGGAGGAGTACCAAATATTAAGACCTTTGTCTTCAGGACAGATTTGTGAAATCACAATGAGTTTCTAAATCTGCAGATAACAAACCTTGTAGGGACTACAAACAAGCTAGAGCACAAGCTAGGAATTCAAATTAACTTGACAAGTAGGAAAGCAGCTGAAAAACAATGGATGTTTATTCAGTGGGGACAAAGGCAGGGTTCTGTACCTAAGCATGAATAATAAGCTATGCAAATGTAGCACGTGGATCAAGTAGTCAGCAGCTTTACAGCCAAAGATATGAGGTTTGTTATGCATCAGTGATGAACACGAGTCAACAATGTTACACTGTTGAGTAGAAGCCAAATACCCCCCTCAGACAGCTGGAAATGAGAGTCAAGATGCATCAGGAAATCTTTTCCCTCCAGGCAGGGCCAATAAAGCTTCAGCTGGAGCATGCCATGCAGCTCCTCACTTTGATTTCCAAGAAATATAGACTAGCTGGAGAGAGGGAAACAGGGCATTGAGACAGCCAGGGTTCACTACCTATGACAAAAGGCAGAAGTATTTGGGACTGTTGAGCTGCAAGAATAGAAGATGGTAAATGTGATAATCTATAAGTACACAAAAGTTTTGTCAGACAGAAGTGATGGACACATCTGTAACCATAGGGTACTAGATAAGGAAAAGTTGCAATAATAAAGATTCAATCTCCTTCCCAGAAAATTAGCCTCTATTCCAGCCCTTCACCCTCCCTTCCAACATGATGGACATCCCCTCCAACCTGGTATTTTTAACAGGTGAAAAATGTTAGGAATAAAGAAAGTATAATAGAGGCTACTAAAGTACTTCTGAAAGGCACTCCCAGTATTATTTCTGCTAAAAACCTGGCATGTACACAACTCATACACAGACCAAGAGCTAAAGAGGAAGGGCAATGAAAGCATGAGGAAAAATGGCTTCTCCTGTAATTTTCTGCAGTTTTCCTTAACTGTGGTAGAAGCACAAAGGAGGGGTAGAACCAACCCAAGCTTCTGTTATTTGGTACTAGGGAAAGAACACGTGTCCAGCTTCTCCAGTTTGGGCTGGCAGTCAGGTTTTCCACCTTCAGAAAAACACTGAAAAATCCTATCTTACAACTTATTCAAAGCCATAACCCAGCATTGCTCATTTTCATCATTAGCTACTCTTTTATTCCCAACTACAGTGATTAACATGCATCCTTTTGAATTAGGCAGACACGTGCTTTTGGAGTACAGACAGAAGAAGAGAGCACTCCTCTAAGAGAACACTGTCATTGTCATTTCAGAAATCAGTAGAGACAAAGGAAAACCTTGGCTAAAACACTACAATTACCCCAAACTAACATAAAGAATGAGGCTGGGTCAGAAAAGAGCTCCTCCAGCTTTGCTTTACAAAGAACACCTTCTCTGAGTTCTCTCTTTGGGAGTCTGGTATTTTTAGGGGGGATATGCATGGGTGTGTGGGCATTCAGGGGTTTTTAATTCAACAAAGCGATGTCATGAGTTTATTTTATATAAACTAATATACCACCCAAGCTTTTTACACTCATCACACTACCTAATCCAGAGGATTAAATTAAAAATCACATATTCTGATGCAAGCTGAAACACTGCAGAGATCATATAGATCATACAGTGAAATATGGGAATAAATGGTAGAGTTGTGCCATTCTATTTCAAGAAAAGTTGTTGCTTCCTAGGACTATGGCAAGTATTTAATAAAAAAGCCAGAAAGACACAGAACATTAGGAAACATTTAAAATCCAGACACCTGTGTCTTTCTTATAGCATATAAACCATCTAGAAAAGGTTTTTCACTGCCTTGTGGAAAGTTCATTCCAGAGTAGAAATTGCGTCAGAGGCAAATGTGGTAACTGACAGGAGAAATCAAACAGAAACAAGCATTGAGAGTTAACATCAAAGGAAGTTTGGAGTTGTATTTATAACCCAGAAATATACAGCACAACAGGAGTTGTTGTGCACATATGGTCTGTGGTGCTGCAGCAGTATCTATATTTGCTATCACAGTCTTAAAAAAAAAAAAACAAACACCAAAACCACAAAACAGCTATGTTATTGCTTTGAATCTAATCTTTCCCATCATCTAAATTCTATTCCTTGATGTAAACATACTGAGGATATTTTGAGAAGAGAAATCACCACCCAAAGTGGTCAAAGGCCTCATACAGCAAATGGGACAAGAAAATGAAAATATATCTACAACTCAAGTAAAAATAATGCCAGGCAGCAGATCTTCATATAATATTTGCTAGGCTGTAATGTTTTGTAAATTAAATTTCTGAAGGGAGTTTGTATGTGTAAACACAGCAAGCAGTACTTAGTTAATCCATAAATGTATTGGCTCAAGGAACAGTTTTACCACATGGTGTTATTTAGAAATCTGTGAGGCTCCTAGGAATTCAAAATTTCACTCTGCAAAAGAGCTCTAATTCCTGTTGCCCTGAATTTTCATAGTATCAAGTTTCAGAATACCTATTGGCAAAAATAACAACACTAATTCAGATAAAATGCAATTCATTGTAGAGAAAACAGCTAGACAGATTAGACTTTAGGACATATTCCCCTCTTGATATATGTGCTTAATTCCTCTCAACACTAAAGGATATTATTTGCATGTTTCAGAACAGACTATATGCCTTTCAACTTAACTGTAAAATGCAGGTTCCATTTCAAAAATGAGTGGGTGTTAAATACAAGAGCATAGCACACAGTACTCAAGATTATTTAATGATACAAATAATATGACTGCACCATGCCAGGAGGGTTCAAAGTGTGGCTGAAGGAGATTTAAGTTAGCAGCCCTTTCCATCAGATAATTTCTAAGGCCATCAAAATGTTTGCTTTTACTTATTTGTGTTTGCTGTGTTCAATTGAGAGGTCACCCCTTTTATCCCATGTATCCAGACAGGTGAGACTCCTGCAATAGGGCTTGCCAAAAATCCTGTAGTAGAAAGAAATTAACTACATCAGTAACACCTCCATGCTTTACAACACCTATATCATTGTGTTAAATACATAAAATATTTACAGTTTGCTTTGAAAAATTAAATTATGACCTGAAGACAGGTTTTTTTACATTAATTCTTCATATTTGTCACTAATTTTACAGAGCCTTGGACAGGTAACAGAACATTTATGTCTCAGTTAGACTTTGAGGTTAACAGTTGGACTCCATCTTACAGGTATTTTCCAACATTAATGATTCTCCAATCTCTGATAGAAGTGAGGTTTAACTAGAGATTGTTCACTATTTGGCAAGATCAGTAGGGAACATCACAAAAATGCAAAGCATTTTCTTAGGTTGTACAAATGCTGCAATAAAAAGTATATAAAAAGTGGTACCAGTATTAAATATGAGGTCAAACACTTGCAGCAGCATGCAGGAAAAAAAAACAGGAATGAGAGGAATTTCAGCTGTCAGAATAGCTATATTTTCAACATACTCATCTGTTTTGAATTCAACACTATCTGTGGGACAGAGTCTAGCAAAGTATTTTGCTGACTTAGGGAAATAAATGGTGGGATGCAACCCCAAGTATGTTTATACCCATGGCACTCCAGTGCTGATCCACAGAGATGTTTTAGAAAGCAACCCAGAGCATCTGAAGCAAACAAAAAATAAACTGCAACTTTAATACAGGTTCATTCAAATGCCTGACAACAAGCAAACAATCAAACTGAGGAGGCCTGCTAAAAACAAATTTTAAAAAAACAAAATAAACAAACTTCCAGCCTCCTCAGCCCTTACTATAGTAACAATGAAGTAATAGGTTAGACATATCAGAATTACATTATCACAATTGTATTCTGGTCCAGAAGCCATAGGAATTTAGAGGAACATGAAATATTTGATAGAGCTGTACTTTTCCCAGTTTTCTTAAATTGACTGACACACTCTCAGCAGGCAGAGTGAAAGATAAAGATAAAACCTTTTCTGAATAATTTTAAGGATATGCTACTATCACAACAAAGAAACTAATACCAATCTAATTTTACATCCCATTTACATGTAGTTACAAATAGAAACGTACAAAAGAAAACCCAAAACCCCTCAGGTGACAGGAATAATACTTTTGAAGTGTAAAAATGTTCCATGACAATACCAGAGAGATGAAATATACAGATTTTGTTTTTTCTTCCTTCGTTAAGAAAAAAAAGAAAACTTGCATGAAATTGAAGAAAACAAAAGAATTCTCAAAGCAAGTATTTGCTGCACTCAGGTGGGAATGTCAGCTCCTCCCCAAGGGATGCCCAGGTTGCAGTTCTCCACCCAAGAGGTTGGCAGAGCCAAGGCAAAGACATCCTTTTGTCTCCTGGGCAAACCCACTAATTTTTATTTTGACAATTAAGATAGACTTGGATAGCAAGGAACACAGACAAAGTTTAAAATGCCTTTATCACCCATTTACCCCAAGCTCTACTCCGGCCCCTCTCCCTCCCCAGGTGGCACAGGATCGAGGGCCAGCACACAGCAGTACCTGTCTGCAGCTCCTTTCTCCTCAGGGCTCTGCTCCTGCACGGACTTCTCCCCACAGGGCACAGCTCCCGTGGGACAAAGCTGCTCCTGACACGGGCTCACCTCACGGAGCAGAATCCCTGCTCTAACACCTCTTACTTATCCCCACCAGGTGCCCCCAGGAGCTTTCCCCACTCTCCTCACGGCCTGAGGGGAGGAACTCAAACAGGTGCACCTGGGGCACCGTGCCCATGGCTGAGGGCTTGGCTGGGCCCTGGGGGCGGCTGGAACCGGCTGGAATAGGCCAGAACCACCCGGAACAGGCTGGAACCAGCTGGAACCAGTTGGAACAGGCTGGAACAGGCTGGAACCAGTTGGAAAAGACTGGAACCTGTTGGAACAGGTGGGAACCAGTTGGAACAGGCTGGAACTGCCCAGAACAGGTTGGAACCAGTTGGAATAGGCCAGAACCACCCGGAACAGGCTGGAACAGGCTGGAACCAGTTGGAACAGGCTTGAAGTGCCTGGAACACGCTGGAACAGGCTGGAACTGCCCAGAACAGGCTGCAACAGGCTGCAACAGGCTGGAACTGCCTACTGGGGGGCCCAGCAGCCCCAGCACAGTCCCCTCACTGCTAGACCCAGCACAGACCATGAGGGCCGCGGCACAGTCCGAGCTGGGAACTCACATCCCACCTGTAATATTTACACATTTAAAATCTTGCACTCAGCTGAGCGAGTGGCGTTGGGCAATTCCAAACTGGGCACTCCACGAACCATTTTCCAAGGTGCCCACAGAAGGCGGGAGGTTGCCTGTCCCACCCTCTCTCCACACCAATAAGCAGCCCCTCAGCCCAAGCCTGGCTTTGACAGAAGCTGCTCTTAAACTGTGGTGTTAACACTTGCCATCTAATCAGAGTGTTCAACTGGTCACTGGCCACCACCATGCTCAGAGGATGAAGAAACTGTGGATGTCAATGTACCAAGCCCCAAGTGTGGGTGAGTGCAATCCATGATTTTCCCAGATGCAGTCTCGCTCCATTTTTTACTGCAAAGATTCAGTGCCCCTTTGATGCCTAACCAAACTAGCAATTAGTTGTCAAGGCGCAGCTGAAATGTCAAAATAAAACCAGTAGATTTAATCAGCATTTCCATGGTAGCTGAAATTATGCTGCTTAATGGCTGAAATGGGTTGCAATAAAAGTGAGTTGACTGTGTATCCCTGAAAATTGATTCCTGGAAGAACAGTCAAAAACAATTGCTTCAGGAAAGAACATTAAAAAATGGTCTCTCAATTGCTTTAAAACATGGGCATAAAATCTAAATCTCTTTAGGAGTATACCAAATTAACTGGAGATTTAGCTGGAGAAAATAAATTTAGAAAGGGAAATTTCGTTTGGAATAAATCTTCAGAACAGCCTTGCTGATTGCCTTTTCATAAAGACTACAACTTCTGGGGGAAAAACATATTGAGTAACTCTCCCTGGTCCTTTGGATATTTAAGGTTTTTTGGTGAAATATCTCATTGTTTTCATTTTACAGCCACAGATAATAGCGCTCTCTCACCAGGACAATGTATACAAGAAAGGTAAAAAAACTTGATTTGAAAATTGTGAGTTTGACCCATGAGGTCAAAACTGGAAACATCATTCCATATGTGACACTTATATTGGACAAGTATCTAAAAGTATCCAACAAATACTTTAAAGATAAACAAGATTGTTAGGTTGGTATTACCATAGACACTAATTTTACAACATCTCAAGAAGCATGTGCAGATCATGTTTACAACTTTTTTGAGGTGAAATACTCTGCTACTCATGTTCATTCTTAGGGATTTTTTGCAGTTTGACAATTAAGTTTTCTATGTCTCAATACATTGTGGTTTTACACAAGATATTTGAGGAAAAAGAAAAAAGATGGAAATTGGTATTCTTTTTGCAGTCCTCCTCCTGGATAATGACACAGAAAATGCTTCCATCATGCAAATTAATCTTGTGGAGACATGTGACAGACTGATGTTAACTATCTTGCTGTCAAATTTTTCAACAATACCTCATTTTTCTTTAATTTTTTAAAGTACCTAAATCTATCTATATGTTTCAAAGAGCAAAGTAAATGGGAAAAGAAACTTTATTAGATTTACCTGTATGTCCATTTTATGTTGATAATGTCTGGGGTTCAAAAGCTGAAGCTCTAGGAAAGGGTAACAATTTCATATTTTGTCATTGCATGATAAGAAAGGACAAGTGCAATAACAATGCAGCAGATATGAGGATTTTCACAGTTAGCAGCCTGCCTGTCACACCCCTCATTATCTTGCATGCAGATGGCTTTTACAATATTTTTCCCAAGTATCCTGCAGTAGTGAAATGAATTCTATAAAATGATTTGCCATATGTTTATAAATACTATGTACATAATGATTACACCTAGGCTGAAAGAGAGGGACATTTGCATATGGAAGCTGTCAGATATCTCACTAATGGGCAATATTATTTATACATACACCTCAGAATTAATTACAGATGAAGATTACTACTGGGAGAAGAATTAAAGATGGTTTAGCACAGCCTCACAGGCTTCATATACATGTATTGAAATAACTGAACACAATTTGGAAAGTCAGGAAAGGTTGTATAGATACCTAACCTTGCTGCTGCAAATACATAGCCAGCCACTTATCTCTTCCATATTCTGGGAATAGGACAAACTCAGGTACTTTGAATCAAATATTGACATCAAAAGAGCAAAAACTAGACAAATATTCCAGCAAATGCCAGCTCTAAGGGCTGCAATGACAAGAACTTAAGGAAATATTGGAAATAGTTGCCCATACAGAGAATTGTTCTTACAGGGGTGCTTAGTGAAAGATGTGTGTAGAGTGACTTAAGAGATGCTCCATTTCTTATTAACAAATTAACTGTAAAGGCATTGTAGTACTTTGGAGCTCACAAAAATACACAGGGCAAGAGCAGTGAGAGGAAAGGAACAGACTGAGGGACCAGCAAGAGCCAAGTGCACAGAGTGGCCTGCAAGGGAGGGAGCAGGGAGATGCAAGGCAGGCAATTTTATCCCAGCCCTGCCTTGGCTGCCCCATCTGCCAGGTGATCTCTTCTGTAGCTCACAGAATATCCTGCAGTTGAATTACCTGCTTTTACCTGGCATAGAGAGTGGCTGCCAACCTGGCAAGGGTTTGTTATACCTGATGTTTCTTTGCATTTTAATATCATTGTTTATCATTACTGTTGCATTAACTGCTGGCTCCCTCAAGAAATATGCATAGTTAAATCCATAATAGCATTTTCCAATTCTGTGTGAAAACCTTCTTGCTCTGCTTTTGGCTAAATTTGCAAATACAAGTTAGAAATATCCTCATTAGAAACCTGTTTACCTTTATATTTTGTGAATTCTAAATGATTAAAAGGGCTGTCCAAACCAGCAGTGGACCTTGGTCTCAGACCAGAAAAGAGGTCATCCCCTCTTATTTTGCTGCTGCTTCATCCAATGTTTAATTACCTTCAGCCAAATACCCCTAAAATTGCTGAATATGAATTTGTTTTTATCTTTGGTTGTAGTTCTTCCCCTTTGTGCTAACTCACAGAACTTTCTGTTGCAGACAACCTTGGTTTTGATCTTTGCTTAGACAACTTTTTTGTATAAAGGACCTTTTTTTTTCCTTTCAATCCACACACCATGATGGTGACTTTCCATGCAACCTCTTATTTTCTTTCACTGTGTGTGTTCTGTGGTGGCTGTTAACTCTGCTTTGAGACATGTCCCAGAATAGAAGTGCTGAATTACTAATGCACATGTAGGCATTCAGAAAATGCACTGTATGAATCTCAAATAGCATCTAATTTGACATTATGGCCTATTCAGCATGCACAATATTCACATAACAATCACAGTCCACAGTCATGTTGTGCTAAGAATCATACAATCACTTTGTTAGACTCACTTTCAGAAAGGCTGCTTTTCCAGTCCAAGCCTGAAAGTAAAGCCATTGCGTTGGAAATTTCTCTGTAATTATAAATCCTCTAGAAATAAAATAATCCATGTGTAATTTAACAAACAAGACTCTTTTTGGTTGCTGCATGTGTCTAGTCCTGGGATTATTGGAATAATTATAGCTGTGTTCATCTAATATGGAAATGCAAGTGCAATGTAACCACCTTTCACCAACAGATCAGTCCATGTTTTGAAAACTGCTTCAGGGGAATTCATGCCAGAGATGTATGCACTGAAAGTCGTTACAGCAATCACTGTTAATCAGTCTTTAAAAAAACAAACAACAAAAATTCATTCCCAGATATTTTGTGGACTGCACAAGCCAGACATTCCAGAAGTGATTCAAAGCTCTCATTTCCTTCCCTACATGTGCTCTGCAGAAACTTCCATGACATTTCAGATGAGATGCTGTGAGAAAGGACATTGGTTCCTGCTTCTGTGCCTGCACTACAGAGGCATCTCTAAGAAATGGTTTGGACAAAGATTTACAGCCTATGTGTACTAAAATGCATGGATACCTGTTCTGCACTTGTAAGGGTAAAAAAAAAAGCAGGAAGAACCCCCACCTACTTCATTAAGAAATAGAATGTCTCACTAATGCAGCATCACTGTTAGTTTTTTCTCTCTAATTCAGTAGCTACAGAAATTATCATGCCCTAAACTGACTCCTCTGAACATTGGGCTTCTCACAGTGTGGAGTGATCTGACATTAAAATACATTCATTGACTGGCTGCAGAGCTGAGGCTCCACGCACTATACCCCATGTATCTTTGTTTAGTGGTTCTGCACAACAGATGGAATTTTATGTCATGCAGCATTAGGCTACTGTTAAATTTTAATTTCAATTAATGGTCTTTATATTCTTTCTTTATGCACACCAGGGATACTTTAGGCATCCATTTCCCTTCTAATTAGCTTTTATTGCTGAATTCATTCTGAATCTCTGGAAGTCATTAGATTCTCTAGGATTCACAGCTGAATTTATTTACTCTCTAATAAAATTAATTAGTCCCTCAAAAAAAAAAAAAAAAAAAGCTGAATTTGTTCTACTTTTATACATATAGGTAAGTATTAAAAGTCTGAAGTGCCTTCATATCCCTTTCTGCTAAAGTTTGCTTGTTAATGTTGACTTTTATCCTGATTATTGAGCAATGTTTCTCAGGGTGATGCTTTACCTACTTCATTTAAAATGAAACCTGTTTCCAGGGCTGTGTCCCTGGTTTATGACACAACATCACTTCTACACTACTCTGTGTCAAAGAGCAGTTTTGTATTGTGAGTTTCCCTGGAATATTGTGCTCACTGTAAAACTGAGCCTAAGGCAGAGGTGATTTCCACAAGCACTGCTTGAGAAACTTGGATGATATATGCTGAAAAATTGTAATAAGTATAAAAACTTTTATTGGTCTCTTGGAAATAAGAGAAACAACCAAGGTAATGCAAGAAAGAAAGGAGTCAATATCACACCAGTGTGACTGCTTTCTGTATTTTTAACATTTGGACAGCTGTTTATAAAAAATCATGGCTAGCTTAGCAGCACAACAACATTAAGCTCTAATTTATCACTGTGCTGTAACTCTGAAAATTGAATAATATACTTTCAGAGGAGAGGCAGTGAAAGATTTCTTATTGTATGGATTACAATGGAATATTTATGACACTAGTTAGGAGTCTGTGACAACTTTTGTGGTAACCTCCCATTTTGAGGAGCGTAAATTCTATGTGGTTATTATATGGCCACAACACAAGTAATTAGTAAAATATTGCAATATTTGTGGGACTCAGAATTAGCACATAAAGAGTTCCCTTTATTTATGCTTTCTCTAATACCAACACATGTACTACATTACCTTTAGAACCTGGTTGTGAACATGCTAGAGACATTTCTATCTATTCAGGTGTCTAAATAAAAAGGTACATTTATAAAAGAGACACCATGTGTGACATCTATGTGGTTGTTATGTAGGTCAATGTAGTGACAACACTCATTCTCATCACTTCCTGCAGGCAAGTGCATCTCATGTAATTATTCATTCTATCAAACTCCATCATTTGGAAGGATCTGGGTTCACAGAGGTGACACCCTCACAGAAAAAAGACATTTTTATAGCAGTCAAAAAAGCAACCAAAGTCATGAGAGTTTACAGTGAAGGGTCTAAACACTGCTCTGAAACAAACACGTAACACAAAGTAAATACTGTCACTGGAAGCATCAAAGCTGTGGCATCAAGGGCAGTGGTTATTTCCTTGTCCAGTTTGGCATTTCCATACTTAGGATATCCTCACCAAACCAGCTCTAGATTCCCTGTTTAGCAGAAGAGAGAAAGAAAAAATTTTGACAAGAAAAGATACTTCAGAATTGCAGACTAATTTAACATTTCCCTGGTTTGCTCCTGTAGTAATAGCTGATTTTTTCCCATTCTGATTTTTTTCCCAATTCCAGATATTACATCTAAAAGCAACAATACCTGGCTTTATTTTAGTATATTCCCTCTCAGGTCTTCCCTCTTTGCCAAGTGCATGCCCTTTCAATGCCCAAAGCCTCTTCCATCTCTGCAGCAGGCACAAGTGGGCATGAACAAAAGAACAAAGCTGACAGGTGGGCTCATGGAAAAGTGCACAAAAGCAATGACAGCTCAAAAATGTACTAAGCAAACAGGCACATCCAAAAGGAATGCTTTACACCATGTCATAGTTCTGGTGCTCAAGCTAAATCTACAATCCTCTGCCCACCACGTTGTGGTTCCTTAGCTTGCAGGGAGAAAGGGACAACAGGAAAACTCTGGAGAGGGGTCAGTTGTTCACAGTGGTCCTCCACAAGGAAAGGACATTGAATATTTCAGAGCAGACCAAGGAACTTTTCTCAATCGGATAAAAGTTCCCAATCAGATAAGAGGTACCATGTTCACCTCAGGAAGGTGCCATCAGTTCCACCCTCATAAACACAAACTAGATAAATAGTGGAAAAGATTGAAAAAACCCCTTTGAAATTCACTTGATTATAAACTTTTTTGTCATGTATAATAATGTAACTTCATGTAAAAAGTATGTACAGCAGAAGCTTAGAGAATTAGGTCACTCAAGGAAATTAGAAGGCCAAATCTGCTTTGCCTTTGTGGAACAACTGGTAAAAACAAAAGCAAGAATTATTCCAAATGGTATTTTCTTAGGCTTCTTTATTATCATTTCAAGGCAATGATTTTTCACAAGATTGAAACAAAAATAAGCAATTGTATCTATAGAAAATGTTTAAATATTCATGGTCATGAAACATGACACAACCTCATTTTATGTTATTCAGACTCATAAAATGTGAAATAAAATTATATTTTTCCCCAATTCAACCTTTTTTAAAAGGGAATGCTGACTAAAACAAAAGAATCATGCACAACAGATGATCAGAATAAAAGATGATCTGAAGTATGGATGCTAACTGACAAGCTTTCATTTTTACTCAAAAGCCATTATGGGTTTTCATCCAGAGTTTCTGCGTTTGTGGTATTTTTTTGCATAAATAAGTTTAAACAATGGGTAATACAGATTTATCCATGAATTTGTTAGTCTGGAATTTTAAACAGTCTCAAGAATTCAAGCTGGTCAAAAATGAAGTAATAAAATCTAAGCCACCTGCTCCAATTAACATACCTAATTTCTTCTCTGCATTATGTAGCCATTTTTCCCATCAACACATTCCATGTGCAAAATTTGGAACACCAATGTACTGCCCTGGGTTTATGTTTTCAATATTATTTAGTTTTACAGATATTCAATTTTCACTTAATCCTCATTCAAGTCAATTTATTTTTGAACATGTAAAGATAATTAAGATTTACTGATTAGTAAAGTTTGGGTTGGGGTTTTTTTTGCCGCCTTTTTTTTTTTTTAAGCTGATGTATGTGCAATTTTTGCTTTAAAGAATTGAGTTAATAGTTCCCTGAAATTTTTGAACATGAGTCTTTGAAGTACCATGTGTGGCATCACTTCTCTTTGAAATATTCAAACCTGTTTGTGCCAGTGTGGGCTCTGCAGCCTCTTCACCACACAAACCCAGGAGCTGCTCCTGCGAGTCATTGCTCCCATTCCAAGCTTATTTCCTTCTGCAGCTTTTGTTTGGGATTATTTTATTGTGTCAGTGACTAACAGGCCCCCTTGGATTGTCATCCTTTATTGCCCATTCCTGACAGCTGCAAAAATACTGGCTTCCTTTTTTAATCATGAAATGAATTGTTGCAGGAATGGGGAGTGCTACAGTTTCCTCCACATAACGTTCTTCAATCAGAAAATTGTAATTTCTCAGATGCATTAGCACAATATACTAGGAAACAGCTGCATAATTTAACTTAATTGTTAAGCAATACCTCATTATAGCTAGACAGTAAATTCAGCAGTTCACATTTTTTGTGTGCCTCTCATCTTTTCAGTGCTCACATCATATTCTCTTTTTCATCTGCCTTTCTTCTCCCAAAGGTGATGGAAAAGAGCCATATTTGCAATAAAAATGAATTTAATCTTCTTCAAGAACCAGTTTAAATTCATACTAGATGCTTAAGATTCAAATTGATAGGACAGTAAGCCTTTCTTGATAACTCTGGAAAGTCTGATAGAAGATACTGATCTATTTTTTTTAAACAAATAAAAAAACCTCCATCCAAAATCCAAGAGCAAGTAATAATTTTGTTTTGAAATACATCTTAACTTCTAAAGGCCTACGATAGCAATAAATATTGTTCAGCAGAATAGAAGTGGAGAGCTTCAAAAAGAATACAATTCAGTGCCAGTGCTGAGTACCTAATATGCAACTTGTTCGAAGACACTACAAGACATGAAGCCATTAGCATTCCCCACTGGTTCATCTAAGAAAATATCATTCATGGTATGAAACTGATAAGGCAGTGTTGACAGGCTGACACCATCTTTTCTCCAGACATTCAGTAAATCTAGTCTGTCCTTCCTTCCTTCCTTCCTTCCTTCCTTCCTTCCTTCCTTCCTTCCTTCCTTCCTTCCTTCCTTCCTTCCTTCC
>JAWWMU010000243.1:28947948-28958355 GCA_035048155.1 Cinnycerthia olivascens | reverse complement strand
TTCCTTCCTTCCTTCCTTCCTTCCTTCCTTCCTTCCTTCCTTCCTTCCTTCCTTCCTCCCTCCCTCCCTCCCTTCCTTCCCTCCCTCCCTACCTTCCAAATGGTTTCATCCTGAACCAGTTAATTTTAAATCTTCTTTACTTCCAAGGGGTTTTTTTTCTTAATTTAGTACTTTCTGAGTCAATTTGGATATATTTGTTCAAATTACATTTGAGTTCAATGGCCAGACTTGGTTATTTGCATAGTGTATTCAGATTATATGTCTATGTGCTGATTCCCAACTCCCATGCATGTTATTAATTTACTGGAATCTGTAAGTTAAGAAAGGAAAAAATTCCATTCAGCTTCCCTATTAGATATATTTTGTTTTAAGTAACTGCTCCAAATGCATCACTTTTATTGCTGCCATTGTCTAACCACATGATCAGATGTCTCTGAAATATTTATATTTATACTGCATCATTCAATAACAACTGGAGCTGCCAGTAACTGACAGATGTGTTACCAGTCCTGCTGCTGGTTTCTGCCTCTTTGGACCAGAAGCTTTCCTGTGCTCAGAATATGAATTGATACTGCTTATCTCAACGAATGACACAGCTCATTCTGTTTTTAGTGGTTGTACATTCCCTTCCTCTATTCTTATCCAATACAATGTGGGAGAAGGGAAAGATTTTACCATCACAAAGGTGACACTGATCCTCACCTCCTGGAACAGATTGTCTGGCCTCTCCAATGCTGAAAATAGAGGACACAGCATCTTCATTTGTAAGTCTACTTCCAGCCATGTAAAAAGCAGACAGAACTCATTTTGAGTGAGATCAGAACAGTAAATATTAAGAACAACCACTCACATTCCCTGCTGTAAGTTAGGACTATTACAGAGAAGCACTCAAGAGAGAGTAGGAAAACTTCAATGACCTTTCTTCTTGTCAGTTCTATGTACTGTGAGCAATCAGTAATTAAAAGTGTGCTATATCTGTAGCCAAACATTTAGAAAAATTAAACTTTGAGCCTTTGTGGGAAGGTTTTGAGCTTTTGTTTCTTTATTATTTGGTTTTGTTCCCTTTTTTGTTCACAGAAATTAGAATAACATCACTTGGATACAAGAAACAGTAATCTGAATGTGTTTAGTCAGACCATGTAATTACTGATAACCAATCAATCTTCCCTGTAGCTTCTGATCTGTGTAATTCCCCACCCACTGAAATTCAACTAGTTTCTAATAAACCTTTCATTAATAAAAAAATTAAAGAAAGGTTTTTTGCATATTTATAACCCTTCCACAATTAAATGTTTGGTTTGGTGAGGGTTTTTTTATGATTACTGCACATCTTAATACAGCCTGATTTTATTAGATCAGTTGAGTAAGTTCACAATGCTGTAGACTGGTTTATCTGCTAAGCAATATCAGCATCTCCTGATTTCACTGATATCTGTCCAGTTTGTTTCCCATATTGTGGATTAATCCTTGCACTTTCTCCCTCATGAGGGAACATAAAGGTCCTGGACTTTTTATAAACAGGATGTGGAAGCTCAGAACCTGACAAAACATGGTGAAAATACCTAGCTGTGCATTAGCATGCATTATACAATGAAATTTGCCTATAGTTAGACTAAAGGGAATGAATAATTGGCTTCCTAGCATGGTCATCTAATTAGAGTAAGCAGAACTACAGTCATTACATTTAGTTCTTAGGAGAGCCAGTTTTTGTTGAGAATTACAGAAGAACAGTAGAGAAACAGTCTTACCAGTGTTTGCATAAGGGAAGAAATATTTCACTTCTAAATTAGGCAAAGGAAGGAAAAAAATCATCACAAATATGTGGTGATATTTAAGTGTATGGTTTATACCAACACTATTTCCTTGCTACATCAAAAAAAGCAGTATTTTATTTAGAACAGGTATTAAAAGAAGTGTAAACCTGGGAGAAGTGAACACCTGCTGTGAAATATTGCCAAGATACAAAAAAATAACTACACTGCCTGACTTTAAAGTGTCCCCAGCTATAGAATTAATGTTTCCAATGCACAATTAACCTCTGTGTTACAAACTGCACCTGCCCTCAGTGGTAGGAATTAAAGAAGGTGCTCCCTGTGGCTGAAGCAGTTTCTTGCCCTCTGCTTCCAACATCTCGAAACCCACTCTGAGGATGCATGGATTTCCTCCATGTGCAGAGTTATACACTGCATATTCTGTCATTATAATTTTATACACATAGCCTAATTACAGACTCCTCACATATTCGATGTATTGTGAAGACTCCGGTCATGCTGTGGACAATTTTTGTTTGCCTTTTCCAAGGAGCAAGGTGTTTTTGACCAGGTCAGAACCCCATTAAGAATATTTCTTAGTGTGGTTCAGTATGCCTGAACATTATCTAATAAATCTGATTATGAGTTCACTGTTCCTAGTTCAAAATTAAGAGTAGCTTAGATGAAGAAATTACACGTGTCTAACCTGGAGATGAATCAGGTCTGCTGAGGAAAAGATGTCAGAAAAGGACAATAGCTTAGCCAATTGAAAAATGCTAAAGAGTGACAGCTATTTGTAATTTAAACCAAATCCCCCTGGAGAAGTTTGTCAATCTGTTGTTGTAAAAATATTTACAAAATATTCTAATAAAATCTGTGGGTTTGTTTACAAAGGGGGAAAAAATGCAGTACTTCTATGGTGAGTGGAGCAGCTATGAAAACAACATAAAAATGAAATCTAAAATGCAAAACCTAAAAACAATTACCCAAACAAGTGTAACTTGCCTAATGTGCTAAGGTAAACAATAACTCTGTTAGCATATTTTGCAGTTCCCTGATAGCCAACCATACTTATCCACAAGGAACTGAGCCTCTGCTCTGAATGAATTAACCTTCCTTGTTATCTCTCAGAGTTTTTGAATGGCAAACAGTGTAACAATGATTGAGATTAAAATGTTAGCCTGAAGTCAGATACCTGATACAATGGATGAATCTCTAATTCACTCTCAAATTGCTTAAATAATGTTACATTCAAAATTTTCTGCATGAATGAACATTAATTCAGCCAAGAAAGAAATGTTGCCATGTTTAATTCAATAGTTTAAAAAATGTAGTTATTAAAAGATTCTAATTTAGCATTTCCTTTGGTATCCTATTTGTTGCAATTCTTTTTAAGATGCATCAACAGACCATGATAAAGAGATTAAAAAAACTATAAAAATGCTGCCCAAACTGAATATTTGGTTTTATTACATTGCTTTTTACACAGACAACTCTGACAAAAATAAACGACACCATTTGATAGCAGATTAACAAAATCATGGCCTCCATTTCTACAGCAGTTCACTGATGTGTAGGTAACAACTAATAAAGAAGGTTCTTTAGGCCTAGTGGGTTTAATTCTCTTTGGCATTTAGACAGATGCTGTTCCTTAAAAACCCCTAGAAGATTGACCCTTGATAAGAAAGTGCTGATCAAAAGTCTTCTAAATCACAATCTGGACGTCTCAATTCTGATGAGTGATTCTTAAAAATTCACTTATTTTGAAACTAGAGAATTCCTAAAGTGCCCTGAAGTTCTTAAAATATTCTGAGTTTAATGAACTTTCAGGTCAACAGTTCAATGAAATAAAATAAATCTGCATTAATCTGATTTAATATGTTATTTATTAAGGGAAAAATATAGAAAAGCCCACACACTCTGGGTAGAAACTTACCACTGTTACCACAGAACTTTTAGTTTTATTTCTCAGACAAATTCTTAAAACTAAAGCATTCATGTTCTGTAAGAGATTGTATAATTGGTAGAAATAGATCCTTCACTACAAATCAGAGAACGCTACACTTTTATTTCTTCCATCATTTCATAAATTTTCATTAGAACAGGTGACAGACCAGCTCTCTGCCTCCCCGCTGCAGCCTTAAAAGTCTCAAAGGGGGTCTAGCAGCAATCCAGGCTGAGCGGGGTTTTAGGTAATAGGCTATCCCAAAATGGTTTGGGTGGGAAAGAGGAAAAGATTTCCAATAAAGTTCAAGAACTTACTTCCTCAAGTTCAAATTAAGATATGTGATTTTAATCATTAATGTACCCTTGCTGCTCTGCCAGTCTGGATTCAGCACCACAGCACTCTCAGGACGGCTCTTAGCTGAGCTTTAGGAATCTTCTACAAAACACAGTTTTTGAAGTTGGGAAATTACAAAAGAACATTTGGCAAGAAGGCTGCCACAGGCCAGGTCCCAGATCTGCTTTTGTCCCAGACACCTTTTTGATGAAAAGGAATACATTTATCCACCAGCACCAGGAAATTACCATTTGAACAGAGTATTTCAGGTCATTCAGAGCACTGGGTCATTTCCTTTCTGGACAGAGCTTTTACAGTGTCACCTGTTAAAAGCACGTTTCATTTGGTGCTAGCTGGCACTCAGCATCAATTGTTCTTACATAATTCTCATATTTTTTTTGACCATGACACAAGAAGCAGTTTGGGAGGTGACAAAGATTCATTGGGGCCTTCAGCTTGCAGATGTTTCCCCTGGCTGCTTCCAGTTGCTGTTGGTCTGCTGGGTCACACAGATATCACAATCCCTGTGCTGCTGAGCATCCAGCTCTAAGGCAGCTTTTCTAATAGATTTACCAAGATAAGCCACAAAAAGATAGAAAAACCCCAAGACATTCAGGTTTTCTGTAGGTAATCATCCACACACACATCCAGAGTGTGCCTGAGGAATGGCAGCAGTTTGTGCACCAAGGTGTGAGTATTTGTCTCACAGGAGGTGAGAAGTTAAGGAAAAGGTAAATATCCCAAATACTCAATCCAGTATTTTCCCCCTCTCAGCTTGTCCCACACACTGTCACAAAGCTGACTGTGATACAGCATTGGGAATGTCTGTCTCAATGCATGTGTGCCCACAATTTAATCCTGTAACCTCAAGGACATCATCATCATTTATCTTCTTCCTGGAGTGCTCAGCAAGCTCAAAATGTATCTATTTGATATTTAACTCGGGCATAGGTTCATGTCCACATGGAAATGTCTTTATATATCCCGCCCTGTAAATGAAGCCTCTCCCCTCCCTTCTTTCTGAAAAGGGCTTTTTGGTGAAGGCACAGTGTAAAGCAGGCACACCTTAAGGACACAGGCAGAATTTTGTTACACCATGAAAATAAATGTGCTCATTCCATGTTAACTGGGACGTTTTTTACCCCATTGTGGAGTGTGGAGGGGTATTGACCATCACAAACAGGCTGCCCTGCTCAGTGTTCACAGGCCAGTGCTCAGCCTGCTGCCATTTAGCAGTGACACTGCTGAACAGCAGTAGGGATTCTCTGAGGAGAAATGATTTTCTGAGCAAGCAACCCTGAACTCAGGAAGATGCATTAAATGGACTTTCATCAAAATTCTGAGATATTTTGAGCTGACAGAGACAGCAATCCTCAATTTACCCTTTCCTAATTGCAAAGCCAAGTTAAGAAAATGTAGTATCTTCCAAAACAAGGGGAAAAAATTAAGATACTCCTCAGTATCTACTGTACCTCCTCTCACCTTTGAGTAAATGCAGTTTGTTAGTACACAGTCACTCACCTCACACAGAGAACATGATCTAGAAGGAAGGGGCCCTCCCTGGAATAATTGCTGTTGCTGATGTATCTTACTGTATTATTTCATGTTACACACCTCTCCCATGGGATGACACAGGCAGAAGCAGAATCTCTGCTGTCCTGGACAGGAGGCAGTGACAAAACCTGCCTCACCTGCTGGGCATGTCCTGGGGTGATGGGGCCAGGCTGCAGGAATAATTTCATCCCAAAGATAGTTGTGTCAACAATATTCTATGAATAACACACAAAACTATAGGTGCTTAATTTGGCTACTCTTTTTTTTCCTTATTTTTCTTTTTTTTTTTTTTTATTATGTAAGTTTAGCTTAGCAAAATGTTTCTAAATAATGCAAGGAAAACCTTGATAAGTGCTGAATATTTTAATTAACAGCTGGGGTGCACTGCTTTTATGACTGGACAAAGAGAATTAAGAAATTCTTTTATTAACAACTTTCTGTAATACAGCAATTTAGCTGAGAAAAAGAACAGTGCAGATGCATAATGTTAAGACCCTATGAAGTATCTGTCAGACCTCAGGAAACAATAACTGAATTAAAAATATTAATGCTGTAAAATTTAAAAAAGCAACCCTCAAATGGTTTACTGACCTGAAACATTGAGGAAAATTAACCAGTAGAAGCAAAATCAGCTTGTTGTACCATTTACATAATTCACCCAACTCAGCTGAAGGCTTCTAAGTTATAAATAAAATATAAGCATAGTCTGGATACCTAGCCTGGTTTTCCGAATGGCTTGTCCACATAGTTTTCAGGTTCAATTTGCATGGTGGTGCACACTCACCCCAAGACCCTGCATAATGTCAGGTGGTAGAAGTGTATTCCTGGCTGTAATTTTTTGTATTACTTGCTTGAAAAGTTGTGGTTCTCTGTGACAAAAGGTGGGGGAAAAGAAGGCTTCAAGAAAAGATACTTGCATCAGACAAGATATTCTTGAAAATGCCCTCTTCAGGCCTAAGCTTGTGCTGAGAGGGCCATGGAGGTGGGAGAGGAAAACCCAGAGAAGGCAAAGAAAATCCCAATTTTCTCTATGTGTGACGAAACACATTAATCCAAAGGAGATGATCTTCAAGTGAGGCATTGAAAATGATGCATTTTGCTGCAACAAATGTTACTAATGTAACATGTACAAAGCAGTTCTTTACGATGTTCTCAAGTCTTCGCTATTTTAAACATTCCAGCCTACTGAATGTTTCTTCTGTTTTGCGTTTCTTTTTCACACTTTAATAGCAGCTCCAGCAGGGACATTTAAATGTTAATCTGACACTAAAAGCTGAAATATCCATTTAAATAGTGTAAATAAAAGCTGTAGGTGTACAGTGTGTGTTCTGAGGCCGCTGTTTCTCAATGGCATGGCCCGGAGTATGGATGGGAAGCACAGCCCTGGATGGATCCCCTCTCCAGCACAAACCTTTCTGCTCCAGTGCAGCTCGATGCACATCAAAGGTTCGTGCCGAGTCATGCATTGGAGTGCTGAATGTATTTGATATGAAGGCAGCTGAGGGAGAAGCCTCTGACAGCAGCTGTGATTTGTTTTTCACAGTTAGGGATCTCTTTATTCTTTGAATGGTAGAAATATGTCACCATTGAAGAAGGAAACATTGTTTAAGTAGAGGGGAAAAAGAATCTGACTGCATCTTTGTGTATGCTAAAACTGTCTCTTTGGGAATGAATTCCCTTCCAGAGAAAAGGGTAGTGGCTTGTCACCTCCTCAGTTTGATCCCCTGCCCTTTCATTGTGGCTTGTGATGAGAATGCAGCACTCCCAGTGGTACAGCCACCCTGAAGAATGGAGAAGGTGCACTAAAACTCACAGAAAATTATTCTGACAAACCCATGTTTCAGAGCCTTTCATTTCTGAATATCCTGACTCCTCACTTAAAAAGTCTCCTTTGGCTCCATCACCTCTCTGTCTGCACCTTCTGCACAGCTGAGCAGCCCCTTGTTACACACAGTACCATTTAGGGTAGTTTCTCTAATGTTACCATCAAGGTGAAGCTTCTTCCTTGGGGGTGTTTAATATGTTTCAGGTTCATCTGCATTTCTCATCTAGAAATCTAGTGCTTCCACAGCTTGCTATGAAACCAATCTGAAGTTTTTTTTCTTTCCTTGTTTTACTTGTCACTCTATAAAATATGCTATTTGTCTATTTCAGCAATCTTTCCTATAATGAAGTGTATTCTTCCAAATTCTTTTTCAGACTCTAACAAGATGTAGGCCAGGAGATTTCCAGGTAGGTAACAAACACTTTATAGCTGAACAGCACTTATGTTCCTGACACAATCATTGTGTCCCTATTATTTACCTAGAATTAATAGTTGTCCCATTCATCAGCAATCTTACTTCAGCCAATCTGTGGCACAAGTTTCTTGAAGGAGTGCTCAATCTTTTCATTTATTTTTTATTGACCATATTTGAATTCACAGCCTTGAAAATTCATTACTGCTCAAGATTTTGAGTTATCCTTCTCATAAAACTGTAACAGAAGGATAACCAGGGTAGGAGAAGCACAGAGAATTTCTTCTGCTGACCCATGACTTTGGAACCTGGGATGGGATGTTAATCTCATCGCTCAACAAAAAGTGAAAGATCCCTCCCTTTGACTTTTAATACAGGAACACAGAATAATCTGAAGTGTCAATATACACTCCTTCCTTTCAAGGCTACGGAAGATCAGGGCCAATTGGATTACAAAGAGTACCAACTTGGTTTAGGATAATGCTTTAAGCACATAGGAATAAGCAGGATAAATAGGACAATATTTCCACTGGGACAGCAACATAAGAAGGTTGCACAGACTGCAGGATATAGGCCAGAAAAATGCACCATCCCCCTTGGTACCTTACACAATAGCCATGCTCCCAAGAATAACTCCTGAACTGGACTCTTGGAACTCCAGGGACAACCACCTTGAGTAAAAGGCATTTTATGTTCTTTATTTGAGTTTTCTTGTACTTCAGGCCTGCAAGAACCAAAGAGGTTTCATTTGAATTTGCCAAAGTAACTGTTATGCAATGGAGGCTATATATATAATTCTTAGAAGGGAAAGGCAAGGTCTCACTTTGATCAAATCCAGGATGTATTTATTTTGATCTCAGAAATATCCTGAACTGAACTATTCATCTGTAAGGCATTTTTATCTCCAAGACTCATTACTCCAATAGGATTGATTTATATTCTGCATCCAAAAAAACTGAAGGGCTGATTAGGCCTTAAGAACAGCAATTTAGTCAATGGCCCAGTCAGTGAGCCCATGTGTGCAATTTCTGCACAATCAACTTAGTGCATCATTTCAAGTGAAAACCATCTAATTGGATTATTTACAACCAACATTTACAGATTAGACCACTGCAACTGAACTATGTGAGTGGTTTCTTCTTTAGTCCAAATTATACTTGTGTAAAGTGAAAGTTTTTAGGGGTTGTTTTTTGTGTGTTTTTTGGTTTTTTCCTTCTTGCAAGAGAGATACTGGTCTCCAAATAGCTGTAATTAAAGATGTAAGTAATATGCAGACTGAGAATGATTTACAGCACATCAGCTTTGTTCTGAAGCAAAAGCAGAAAACAATGACATGTCAGTGAGAAATTAATGTCTTTAGAACAATTAATTATCAGGCAACGCATGCCAATAGCAGTGGAATAATTCATATAAGAAAATAGAATATCCTGAGCTGTAAAATACATCTATAAATTGTTAAATGGCACAGTGAAAAGTGATTATAATAGAGTGCATCATAACAAGTGATTGGCCTCAAGAAGGGCCTCTACAGCCCTCCACTACCCACGTGGATAGGACACAGTGAATTTGGGTGTTCAGAATGTGACTCCAGGGGGTTTGACTAAATCATCTTCAAAGGAACCTTTCAACTCTAAGTTCTGGTGGTGATGTGACAAAACTACTGAGGATGTTGACGAGATGAGAAAAAGTATCCAGGTATGACAACTTCTGCAGTTTTCACCCTAAGCTCCTTCTTCATACACTTCACCCCTCTTCTCAACAGATATTAACCTCCAAGATGTCTTTTCTAGACAGAAAGTATAAAAAAAAAAAAATGTGGAAAATGTACCATTTGCAAGATCAAGGCCCTACATGCAGAGAAATTAAGAGATGTGCACCCAGGAGATATTTTGTATCATCTTATCACTTTCTATTATAAAATGAACGAGTCAGTAGGAGGAAATGCATCTGAAGAGAATTATTGCTCCCTAACTTTGAAAAACAAGACCATCCAACAGTCAGGGCAATTGTAAGCACTAACACATAATTCAATGAGTTTTGCACAGCTGGACAAAATAAATTACCAAGAATCAGTTGTTTAATCTAGACCAATATCTTCTAGATCAAACCTGTTTCTATACTCATACAAAATGGAAACTCCAAACAAGTTGCGTTTGTTTGCTGTTTGTTTTGGGGTTTTTATTCTGTATTTCCACACACCTCCCTCTCAAAGTCAGCTTCTGGGAAAAAAAAAAAAAAAAGGGCCAGAATTCAGCAAAACAAAGGGAGGAGAAAGTGCAACACAAACAGAGGTTTGTTTTGAAATCACCAGGAGGAGGAGGGCAGCTAGAAACTAAATAGTTTTTGTATGGTTCAGAAAAAAATCAGCTTTCCAGGTGCTACAAGCTTGCTGCAATAAATGTGATTTAAGTATGCAAAAAGACAGGTTGACTTAATTCACATCATATTCAAGTATATTAAGTGCTTGAACACTGCATAACTGTAAGAGCTTTCTTGCTTGAAAAGCATTGAACTTTCCCTATGAAGGAGCCAAGAAGTGTGTTACTCTTAAAATCCTCCCTTTGAATTCATTCCTTTGGCAGAT
>JAWWMU010000243.1:28903140-28947848 GCA_035048155.1 Cinnycerthia olivascens | reverse complement strand
TTGAACTTTCCCTATGAAGGAGCCAAGAAGTGTGTTACTCTTAAAATCCTCCCTTTGAATTCATTCCTTTGGCAGATAGGACTTGGCCAGAGTGAACCTGAGTGTGAGGGTTTCAATGTATTAATACATAAAAAGCAATTTCATGTGAAAAAGAAAGAATATTTCTTCAAAGGAAAAGAAAATTATGGCCAGAAAAATGTTTTTAGAAATGCAAATGGAAACTTGGCACTTTATGTTTCCATATGTTTCCTGCAGCCAGGATGAATTCCAGTGAGTTGTCCTGGATTCCTGAAGAACAAAGAGAAGAGTGAAAAAAAAACCTAAGCCACATTAAGCAGGATCAAAATATTTCTGTGCTGAAGGTATAGAGAAAATTTCAGAAGCATCATAAAGCCTGCAGCGTATGAATTAATTGTGAAAATGGAGAAATATAAAAAAAACCCAGGATAGTTCCTGAAAATGACAGATAGCATCTGAAATTTCCTTTACTGAGACTCATTTCAAAGCTATCAAAAAAGATATGAGACATTTTCCATATTTTGATATTAGATAAGTTGATCTGGAGACATTTTGCTCTTCATTTCAAATGCTTTTAACACAGTTGAAACAAAAAATGAGAGAAGATTCAGTAACCTAGAAATTTCATCTTTTGCTGCTCACAGACTAATTTCCTTCAGCACTTTCAAGTTTTGCACCCAATAATAGACATTGGATGAGCATTGTACATGTCAGTATATAACACAAGTCACATCTACCCTTCGTGAATTCAAAAAGGAGTTTCTTGTTAAAATAACAAAATAATTGCAGAGCTTTTCAGAAAATGTCTTCCAGAAGTGGATCCATTTGGTATGGTACAGATGTAACTACTATTCTTTTAAAACAACTTTTCTACTCCTGAGACCAAGTCAAAGAGGGGGAAGGTTCTAGACTGAGTAAAGGAGCCAATGGTTTATATTTGGTAGGATTTTAATATCAAATTCAAAATTTTAAAATAATTTGCCTGATTTTCCAATATATTTTCATCCATAAGACTGTATTTAATGAAATTCTTTTTAATGATTTTCCAATTTATTTTATCATTCATATTTCTACATATTCACCCTCCAAGGCTTTTGGTGCATGCTATAATTGCACAAATCTACTGATACTTTTCTTCATCCAGATTAAGTGAATGAGAAATGCTCTGCTGAAAGAGCTTCTCTACAAGGCTGAAATCTACCAATATTCTCACCAACATATATTTCATTCAACTGTATCTTTTCTTTTAGCCTCTTTCATTGCTCACTTAGCTTAAACCTTCCATTTGTCAAGCATCACCAATAGCAAAAGTACCTTTCTTCTAACTGTGCTTTTATACTTCATTTTCATCTTTTGAAATCAAAAGTATTGAAATAGATACAGCAGACCCAAGATTTAATATAGATAACAAGGGTGTAGAAAAGGTAAAATGCTTAAATTTAGATGTGCTGAGAATTTTAGAAATGGTGAACCAATAAATTCCTGAAAAACCTCCCCTTTAGGGCAAACCACCAAGTTTCTTATTATTTTTGAAGACTTTGGCTAAGCAGTCAAGAATGTTTAGCATTTATTCAGTTATTATATCACAACATGGAATTTGCCATATTCCAAAGTTATTCCTGGCAAGTTACTCCTGGGTCTCAATCCTTTCCAGCCTGGCACTCCATACCTTGATAAATACTTTAGCACTCGGTCTCCCAACCCAAAATCCTAATTCCACCTTTACCTGTTGTAAGCCCTGTAGCTCCAAAGGAGGCCAAGGGTTCCCAGCAACTCAACCAATTAATTGCAAGGAAACAGAGGACAGGGCTGGCCAGTGCAAGGAACAACTGAGCACTGAAAAGGTCAAAGCAGTCTGATTTACAGTACTGTCATGTTGTGCAGGATGCATGAGGCATTTCAGTGCTCATTTCACATTCTACAGTGACAATGTCTGTAATGAATAGGAAATGACATATTATGAATTCATTCTTGTGATGATAATTGTAATGAGAGTAGTGAATGGTACAACAAATCTAATCCATCTTCATGACAATTTAAAAACTGTAATCCGATTGTCGTCCCAGAGTGTTCTTCAGACACTTTCTAGAAGAAAACTAAATATGATAAAGAGGCAAGAAAAGATTGTTTTTCCTGAATATGTTAAACTCATATTTCTTGGAAAGCTGTGTGATCTGTGTAAAACTTACAAAAAAAAAAACCCTTCCTTGAATTACATGGAAACTGATTTTCCTTTTATTTCAGCATAGTACGCTGTAACTTTATTAACAGAATCTTAAAGATCATCGACTCTAAATCATGCATTAACAGAGGATAAAGAAAAAAATTTAAAAGCCTTGAGTTATTCCAATAATAATCAGATATTATTTTTGTAAGATAATAAGTCACAGTGATGCATTGCATTTAATGTACATGTATAGGAAAATCAAACTCTACATAAAGCTTAGTTACCTTGTAGATTTCAGAACCTTTTTCTTGGTGGGGGAAAACAGTCTTTCAGTGAAAGATACAGCAGTGTACTCACTGCAGCTTCAAAAGCAATCATTTCTGTCCCCACAGTTTTACTGGAAACAGGAACCACAATATTTGCTCATGCCAAGCTATTACAAATGCAAGCCCTCCCTCTCCCAGGCACGCTACCATCTGATTTCAGTGCTCACAATTAAATGCTGGCTCCACAGCAGGTCCTTACAAAAATGAGACTGTGACCCTGCTGGGACCAGGACATCAGCATTGCTTGCTCATGGCTTCTGTCATCCCCTCTGTCTACCACTGATGACACACACACAACACAGCTGGTCTGAACTACCTCAAACCCTCCCCAAAAATCTGAAATAAAGTCTAAGAAATGCTTCTCTGAGGTATCCTTCCTCATATTCCCGATAACACCAACGTTATTTTCTGTTTTAATTTTATTGTTTTCTTAATATCTGGGTAATTGAATGAAGTGTGTGTCACAGCATTGCTCCTAACCCAGGCTTGAAATCACGTAGAGGAGGGCTCATTTAATGGATCATTGCTTGCTAACTTTATTTAGCATTGCTTGGATTGCAAACCAGTTGTGTGTCTTGTTACACAGCTGATGGTCTTGTAACCATGCTGCTGTACCAACTGAAATTTATGGTTCTGCTTAAGATTTACTTTGGGAGTGATTTATTTTGTTTTCAAGAGTAATTTGTATTCTAAGAGGCCCTGTTCTAGTAGAAGCTGAAATCATTCTCCAAGAGGTTTACATAAGCAAAAATAAAAATTATAATGACAGTCTGTAATTTTCATGGATGAACTTTTAATAGAAGTGCTCTGGTAAACAGCGACAATTTGTGTTCACTTGTAGAATTAAATCACTTGATATGTTGATTGTATTGAATTAGTCACCTGTATAAGTCATGGGTGTTGACTATTGAATTTTTTTAAAAGGTCTTTATTGATTTTTAAGGAGAAAATGTATTTAAAAGGTGGCCCAGTGTTGTAATTCTGCTCATTATAAAGTGCTAAATAGCTGAAGGGGACTAAAATAGTATTTGGGAAAAGAGAATCTATTTTTAACTAATTAGCTTTGAATCATTTGTCTAGCTAATCCATGCTCTCAATCTTCAGCAGTGTTTGGAAGGTAATTGAAAACCAGTCTTCTAATAAATGTGGTGAGTGCCCTAACTAGAGGAGATTCCAGTACCCAGGAGAGAGAAGAGAAACAAACACTGTAAATGGCCGGGGCAGGGCTGGGGCAGGGCCGGTGTCCAAGCGGTCACTGAGCGTGGGACACAGATTGGAGCTCTTAAAACCACAGCTCACTGACAGCAAGGGCACAGTGATTAAACACCTTGAACTGAAAATATACACCAAGTCAACATGGGGACAAAAATACACCTCTCCCCAGATATTTGTTCTAATTTGGATTAATATTTATCCTGTTCAGTGTTAGTAATTTGAAGATTTCTGTAGTGATCTAAGTGTTGTTGGAGTTTCAACACTTAAATGCCTTCTGTAGTTTACCTATATAATTAAGCTGTGTAAGGGCAAGCAGACAAGATTCCTGGTTGTGTGTGGGGGGATTGTTTGGGTTTTTTGTTTGGTTTGGTTTTTTAATTTAAAAACCAGTCAATATTGCAACCCTGGGACAGGATGAATAACGTATGGCTCTTAGAAATAGCATGGTACAGAGAACATCTTAAGATGCACTAACTATCATTGAACAAATGTTGTAAGCAAACAGGCAAAGTAAAGCCTTTCAACAAGATAAAGCAACTAAATAGACAACTTTCAGAAAATGAAGTTATTTAGCAGAGACCCACGAATTGGATAGAAATTTAGAAAAATATCATGCCAAATTTCACTTGGGTCAAAACAGAAAGGCAGAGCTAAGGAGGTGAGCAAACTTACCTGCAAACAAGACTCTGAAAGAACCCAGCATATCTCTTTCAAGTTTTATGTTATCAAACTACTTTTTTTAGATTCCTGGACTCTTCCTCTGTCATTCCTTTATTCCTTGGAAATCCTTACAAATTTCTTTTACAGTAGATTTTTTTTCTTAAGAATCTGATGAGTTAATTGGTTTCTAACATGACTTTTAAATATCAAATCTACTTGGAAACTGGGACTGTTGTAAATTTTAATGTGCAATTTCTGGAGGACTGTGCAATTTCTATAGACACATCTCTTTTCCTCTTAGACTTTATGTGAAACCTTGTCTTGATGAACTCACCCAGTTTGGCATGTTTTTGAAAACCCACAGCAGAGCAATGGTTTGATTTTGGTTTATATGGTTTTATAGTACCAGGGGCTATAGCCTGCAAACAAAGATAATATCCAAATGCACTGGATGCACCTCACATAGAAACATTTCTCCCTCGCTCTGCATTCCTTCCTTCCAATGTGTGTGCAGTCTCTTTGTGCTTTAAAAAGAGGCAGGAACATAACAGCAATTAGTTTTGGAGCTTTGGATCTTGTAATTGCTGTTGGAACTGCCACAAAAACTGCTGTGCAATTTCCTGATTAGAAGCACTTTATAAAAGATTCTAATTGTTTTCTTCCACAAAGAAAAAGAAAACTGAGTAGATATACTTTTAATTATCTGCTAAGATAAAGCAAATGTTTTTGAGAAAGAGTATCAAATCAACTCTGCATTAACATGAGAAGACAGAAAACAAACAAGTAGCATTTACTTAATTTTATTTGTATTTCTATACATCTTGCAGACTATTCAGTCATATTTGAAGTCACCTCACTTAACATAAATGTGCAGTGCCTGTAAATAATTCCCAAAGTTCCACCAGCTCATTAAAATATAGCTGTACACTCCAAGACTTTGGTTCTAGCTGCAATTCTCCATGACATTTTCCAACCCAATATTCAAGTAGAAGTTTAATGTTTATGCATCCCTCACTTTTATCTACTGTTCTGCTAGTTCTCCAGAACTACAAATTTCTACAGAACTATTCATTTATTCTACAACTGAATTAAACAGAAGTCAGGACCACAAAGAAAGGTGTAGCAATACTGAAACTCTTTTTGTCTCCTTCCTGTAACTTTCCCCCAAATAAATATTTGTCTTCCTTATCCTTTGAAAGATGCTGATGCTTGGAAAATTTGCTCCTAAAATCTAAGCTGCTATGAACAAGACCAAAAAATCCACACTGGTCATGATTTATTTTGATCAAGCCCCACTGAAGTTAATGGAATTATGCTTGTTAGGGTATTTCAATGAAAAATGTTTCGCCAGATACCCTGAAAGCAAAACGACTTTTTTGCAAGTATTAGTATTGATATATTTAGCCAATCTAGTTTTCTTGGAGTGAAGTGACTAGTATTACATTATTCTGTGTATTCCCCAGGGATGCAGAAGCTTTTCCTTTTAGGTCCTAAGGGATCCATTCACGTACAAAAAATTAAGCAGCAGTGGGGCTTTAAATTTAAGTCTAAAGTAATTGGGTTGTGAGCACAACCTGCCCAGCAGGGGCTGTAAGGAGACTTTGTCCTTTGGGCATATTCCTGCCACAATTCTGGTTTTCCTCTGGGAGTTATTTCTATTCCAACACCTGCAAGGACATAGCAGGGCAAAAGAACGCTGCAGTACCTCTGAAGACCAAATGTTATGTGAAATTCTTAAAATTAGGAATTAGTTAAAAGTTCTCTCAAGTTCTCTCTTTGGGAGCAGAAAATAAGACATTTTAGTGTCTTAGGAACTTCCAGGACAAGGCTACAAGTTCTTGTTCCGTGTTCAAGTTCATACGAATAATTTACCTTTTCTTTCTGCCTCCATGGTGAAATTGCTCATAGTGAGAGCTTTGGTTTTCAGCTTAAGCCTGGGATTTGTGTTTTTGGGATTTTTTTTTTTGTTTTTTGTTTGTTATTTTTTTATTTTGTTTGAGGGATTGTTAATTATTTAACTATTATTTAATTGGTTGGTTTGTTCGCTGGTCTGTTTTTTTGTATGTTTGTTTTATTCAGAAAAGACTGTCAGTCATATCATTACTCCTGTAATTCAGGAGGCACTTGAATAATAAGAGGCTGTATTGTTTTGTCATTTCTATTGAACAGGATCTCTCAGCACGCAGCAGGCAGATTAATGTCACTGGCCATCATTTAACCACTCGTGCCCTCTTTGATTCATTCCCCGAAGTTGTAGAATTGATATTAACTTTTCAGAACTGGACAGTAAGATAAATGATTTTGGTTTTGTTTTACCTTGAAATAAGAAAAAGGTCAGAAATAATTTATCTTGGCATGACAGAATCTGACCAGGCAAACAGAACTTCCTGACAATTTGCTTAGGGAGAACTCACATTGCCTCCAAGCTGAAACACCTGGATGTTGACCCTTGAAGCCCTCTCCCCAGGTCTGCTTCTTTTTAAATTCTCTTTGATGTGCACTGATTTAAAGGGAGTAAAAGGTGATTGAGCACAATACTATTTTTGACAGAGACAGAAATATTGGTTATTTCCCTCTGGTTCAGTCTTCTCATCCTTTGCAGAGTGGAAAGGACTTGGATCGTCTCTGATGTTTGGACTTATTGGACAAACTACAAAGCAACACTAAAAGCTGTCTCAATAAAAACTGCAGGCCTGTGTTTTGCCTTGCTCCACAACACCCTGTTCATTGCAGGAACACACTCTCCAGATCTCCCATCTTGTCTTCAAATATGACAGTCTACTTCCTCTTGGATTTTTTTCTTTTGCTTTTCCGTAAAATTTTGCCTGAAAATTGTTATGAATGAGTCTGGTTTTGAAAGAAGAGTCACAGTACACTCCCAACTTTTTAATGATTTCAATTATTTACTAGAACTGAGGGAAAACCTGACAGCCTGTCGCAGACAATACTAGCGAAGTTGTTTAAATCATCTCTAGGCATGTTCTAATTTAGCTCATTATTAATTTCCTGCCAGGAAATCACTGCCCTAAACCTCTCTAATTCAGACATAAGTCATTCTAAACTCTCACACAGACAGCTGATTGAACCCCAGACTTTTGTCTCATTACAAAGCCCAGACGCTTTCAGGCAGAAGACTGTTCTAGGCATTTAATATTTTGAAACAAAATGTACTGTATAATTAATTGAGTATGAAATGCGTTGTTCATCACAGAATTAGTTTATCTTTTCAAGAGTTTTCTGGCTATATGCAATCATTCACATTTCACAAACTGCTGTAGGTTTATGAATTTTCACTTTTGATACAATTGAGTTCTAACTGTGTTTGCAAAATGAATACAAAATATTATCTGGAGGCAAACTGAGTGAAACCCTTCTTGTTCTATCTGGTAAAATAGAATGTTAGGTCATTAATCACCTTCTTCTTCATCACTTCTCATTTTTTCCAGTCAATGATTTGTATTCCAGCCATGTGGAGGATACTAGCAGAGAACAAATAAATCTGAACTGACAAAGCAGGAAATATTTCCTAATTATTTAGACTGCTGAAGAGAGCTAGAAAACAGAGACAAAGAAAACACACAAAAGGATTACTTTGTGAATTTTTTCATTTGCTGGGCATGAGATGTGCCTGTCATGTTAACTTCTGCTATCAACTTCCTTCAAAAGACAAGGAAATAGGGACAGGGGTGCCACAAAAGGGAGGTACCCGAGTGCCCACTCATTGCCCTCGAAAAGAGTGAGCCTCTGCTTGCCAAGTACCAGGGTGTTTGCTTTGGCCTCATTTGAAATAGAAGGAAATTTGGTCAAATTCTCACCCATTTTCTGCTTTCTTGTATTGGCCAAATAATGGATTGAGAAAACTGCTTTATGACACTGCTCTCCATTTCACTCCTCTTTTTGAATTACTAGAAAAATAACTGACCACAGCTAGAATTGGTTTATGCTTTCCAGCCCTCAGTCTGTCTTACCAGACCGTGTGGATGTGTGGGGCATTTAGACACCTTTTGTTCCCTTCCCTAATACCTCCTTTACTGAAACCTATGTCCCCTCATCAATATCAAAAGAGCAAATGATACCCAAAACTGCAACAGCAGTCCCCTCATGAGGACTTTAGTCCTGTACCAGCCTTTGGTACCACGTGCATTAAAAAATACCATATGCCAGCTACTGAAGTATGATGACAACATGAATTTGTCTCTGCTGTTACTTTGCACAAGAAATACTGAAGAACTTTCTTTAACCAGGACTTACATGCCCTAGAGAAACTGTGTGCTCTTCTTTCAGACAGAGCTTTTGTTACAAAAGGAGTGACGGCTGTAGGAAAAATGCCTGCGGAATAAATAACATTTTATACTCCACTAGGTGCTATAATAACACCCTATAGTCTTTCAGGAGATCTTGCTGGTGGATTTGTGCTATTTTGATGATAGCTGCCAATTCGCAGTTCTTCAGACCAATTGACAATAGGGCCCCTACTGTGTTATATAAAGTATGCACTTTAGCTTTAAAAGCTCAAACCTTTAATCAAATTCGAAATGCCAGAGTAGAAATTTCAAATCACTGTCAGTATGACTTTGCTCACATCTCAAGTCTGGCAGTCTCAAAAATACTTTCTCAAGTATATGGTATCAAATGGAATTTGCTTAAACACAGTGGTGAGAATTTTTAATGAGGAGCAATTTGTGTTGCTTTATTTCTCTGTTCACATGGAGAATGGTATGCTGAGCCATGGTTTGTTTTTTTTCAGTTAAAGCCTTAAACCATCTTAATCTTCACCATTCTGTTTTCACTGTAAGAACAGCTTTTTATTTGGATTTTTTTTAAAATGAAATAGACTGACCGATAAAATTATACTAAAAAAATCCTGAAAACTGCTGTCTTACATTCTGCTTTTGAGCTACTCATGACTAACACTGTATAGTATTACAAAATCTTTAATGGCCAGCAAATAAATGTAAAACAGACTTCAACAAGCAAAAAAATGTATTTCCAAATTCCACATTTCTACTTTTCATTCAGGACCCAAACCTCATAAAATAATTAAGGTTCCTATCATAATTATCAATCAGAGAGGAATCCAATTAGCATCAAGCCAATGGACATTGGTGTTTAGAGGTCATTTTCTTTGCACTGCTGTTGCAGCATCCCTCTGCTAGAGGGGAGGACATCATGCACATGGCAATAAATTCTCCTGCAAGTGTTACCAATTTCTGAGTAACAGCCATAAAATCATTGTCCTGAAAATATGACGTAACCACTATTGCCACAGACCTGGAATAACTATGTTTGTAAATCAGCTTGATTTCAGGAGTGGCCCCAAATCTTCATCAAGACATTCTCTTGCTTCAGCATTCCAGTTGCCATGATGAAATCAGGAACCTCTGAGAGACTTAATGAGATCAGCTAAAGGAAGCAACACCCAGTTCAGGTGCAATTGCCAGTCTCAGAGACTTCCCACTGAAATCCTTGCAGTCATTCATCTGTATTCCTTCATGTGCCTGGGAAAAGTGGCTCATCCCATTCTTTACATCCATGCAAGAGTAAACTCCCAAGCTGAAACTCCTAGGTGGGTCCAGCACTAGATTTTTGCAGTCAGGATAGGGTGTTATATTACAGCTGCCAGAGCCCAGCTACGGTGACTCCTCTGAAATACAGTTTCAAGCAAAAACTTAAATCCAATGCTCGCCTAAAATACAAACCTCTCATAACAGCATTATATAACAAACATAAACCTCTCAGTGCACCAATGCAATTCACAGGTGGTACTAAATTAAAAATTCTAAACACTGGGAGGGTAGAGACAGCACAACAGAGTACCCGAGATTAAAATTTTCTGAAAATAATTAAAGGAAGAACATCAAAGAATGGAAACGAACCATAAGAGGAAAGAAACTGAAAGATTCAAATCCAAGATGTGATGAAGAAAGATAGAAAGGAATAATATATGCAGACATGAATTAATGATGTAGTCAGAAAAAAAACCCCAAAAAGGTGCTTGATACACCTTTTAAGGTGCAAAAGAGGCAAAACAAGGATTTGGAAAAACCATGTTGAAATCCTGTTTTCCAAAGTTACAAAATAGAGCTTCAAAAAAAAAGTGTTTGCATAAAAAAAACAATGGAAGAACCACAGCATGGGATTCACCAAAAAAGACTAACCAAAGCAATTACAAAGTAAAAGCACAGCAACAACCCACAAAAAAATTCAAAGAAGGCTAATGCAAGTAATAATAAGTATTTACTGTGCTACATGAAAATTAAGGATATAAAACCAGAATCAGCCTTCCATGAAGGCTGAATTTTAGGAAACAACTCTGTGACAGTGAGTTTACTAGAAAGCTTAGCAATGCTGCAAAGGACACATTGAAATCAGCCCATCAGCTGGGACTGAAATGTGAAATATACACGTGTCAGTGGCTTTTCCAATACATTACTGAATGTATTTTGAAAGAGGTATGCAAATATCTGGTGAACAAGTAAATCTAGATCCCATTTAATGAATTTTATCTTTAAGTGAATAGTCAAGAATCAATTATTTCTGAACAATTTGTAGGTAAAGATAACTTAATGAATATGCATGCAAATATAGAGTGGCAAATACTCTGATGAATATGCAAAAAACATTAAATGTTCACAAGTATTCCCTGAAAACTTTTAATTAGGTAGTCATCCAATCAAAGAACAGAAATATCACTTAATTATGTGATCCCAAACTGCAAATCATGATCACAATATGGAATAATCCTTGCACTCCTTCTGTAGGCTAAAATAAAATAATTCAAAGAAAAGTATCACCAAATTAAGATCCATTTACAGATAGCTCTGGAATTGGATAGATTGATGATTGCCAAAAAATTGTTGTTTACTTTTTTCTTTTTTCTTTTTTCCTTTACTGGCAAAAATACCCCTCCTTTTTCTTTGTGTCAAAGCTCCTTATTATTTACTGAGCCTGAGCACCTCAGCAGAAACCGTGCCCTGGCTCCAGCTCGGCTGGTGTTTTACCTGGCATTTCTGAGCCCAGGAAACGCTGGCCCCGAGCTCTTCCCCAGCAGCACTCAGGAGACAGCACGTATGCAGGGGCCCTGCAAGGTCCTGCTCTGGCTGCCACTCCAGTAAATTTGAGACAGATTATGTCACTTGGTCTGTTATTGAAGAGCACAATCAACTTAAAACGTTTGTTTCGGGGACAAACTAATAAATCACAGTAGCTTCAGATGACCATTAAGCTTGTCAAGATTTCACTTCTCGACTTACATTTCTTGTGACTTGACTCCACACAGGAATTATAATGGTGGCCACATAATGTAATGCCAGGCTGACCTTTCCAGTCAGGAAAGGCTCAGCAGTAAACATTGTGATGACCTAACCTCTAAAGAGGACACCAAAACCAAAAGGAATGTGAGCTCAGGTGCTGGGTGCTGTGGAACAGGATCCTGGCAGTGCTGTGTGCACTGCCCATGCTGGGGATCACACTGAAAGCTGGCACTGCAGTTTATTGCCATTTTCCATAAAATTACATGGTTTACACATGCTTCATCCTGACATGGGTTCAGAGGGCTGGCAGAGAAGTGCTGAGATAACCTTGTAATGAGCAACACAACCATCAGGAAAAGAACGATAAACTGAGCTCTTATAATTGCTAGTTTCATGGTGTATAAGATATGAAACACGAGATTAGAAGGATAACAGCAAGCTTTATGTAAACAATAGCATTGCTAAGGACAACAAACTCACAAAACCTTTAAAAAACTAGACCCCACTGGGATTTTGGTGGAACAGTTCCACAGTAGGTGAACTCGTGCTTCAGCTCCCAAACCATTGTGGTACAACGAGCTGCAGCAGTGAGAAAGAAAGAAGGTGACAATGGTCCCATGGTAGGGCAAGGCCAGCCCCTCCTCAGGGACCCCTCCCTTTCCTGGGAAGAGCAGAGCCAGGCAGCCTCTCTCCAGAGCAGTGAATGTACTGGGACTCAGGGCAGGCCATATCTAGGTAAAATACATCCACTAGATGTGTTCCAGGAAATGCTAAATTGGCCATTTGTCAGAGATTTCTTGTCTGAATAGGTAAATTGCAGCGAAAATCATTGTATGACAGTGATGAGTGAGGAAAAGAATACCATGTTCTTTCTGAGGGTGGATTTAAGGTCAGTCCTGGTACACTGCATACAGTGACATGTGCTAGCAAGTCTTATAAAGTAAGAGCAAAAATGAAGTCATTTAACATCCAAAGCTGTCCTGCACCATTGCAAGGTCTGGTTTGCTCCTTCCATCCCTCCTTCCACACCCTGACACAGGAAAGGTAGCACACCAAAACCATCAAATACAACAGGGATAGGGGAAACTAATTTTCCTCATGAACCCCAGGCCTTCCTGTGGCTTCCATGAAATAGAGATGAATCAGTGTTGTTTTCACTCTTACACAGAGAAATAATTATCTTAATGAACATTGTAGTTGTGTTGTGCATTTATATTATAACTATCTTTGACTATCACTTAATGATCTTTCTGTTGTCTAAAAAACCCCTGGTGATCGAGTTTGGATTTGTCTGGTTTTGTTTCTATTTACACGGTAAAAAGCAGTTGCCAAACAGAACATAATAAATCGAAAATCTGACATAATAAATAGATAATGTATTGTAATTGGATTATTTGAAGACTGTCTCAGCAGAAATTTGCATAACACTCAGAAAGATTGCTGCAAATATCGAAAATAAGCAGCAGAGCTAATTAAGGGGTTTGTTTACATGTATCTTCCTGAAAACACAGTAAAAACTCTCCTTAGTTTTCAGGGGAGGTTGCTACAAGGTTAAATAATTGATGACTCCCATAACTACTCTTTTCCATCAAACCCAAAATTTAAATCTCCATCACTAGCATGAAAACGATAATGCAGGCAATTTCAGCAGCAAGAACTGAAACTTATTGTAGTGGATAGACATGTATCAACAGATCAATAGACATCTGTGTTCATGCAGATAATCACTGAATTAAAACAGGGAAGTCTATTCAATTGTCATCCTGGCACATACCAAAGAGGGATTGGTCTTTGTGCCTTCAAATGCTCGTGGTCTGTAACCTAAAGTGTGTTTTCTGATACCATTTTTCTTGTCTGGATGTCTGGCTTCAAAGAGGAACACTGCAATGAATGTGCAGGAATAATTAGACCTGAGAAAGGCCTCAAGGTATCACCATAACCCTTGCAGGTCTTTAAAGAAAACAAAATATTGACTAGTTTGGGAGTCTTTCAGAAACAGAATGAAATACAATGAAACAAACAAAAAATGTTAGTGATTGTGTAATTAGTCATAAACCTTGACCCAGATCACCAGATTTCCCAAAGAAAGAATCTTTTGGCAATTTGGAGATTGACTTTGAGCTCCATTGCTGGGAAATAATAATATATAACTCCTAATCAAAACAGCATAGATGATCACACTAATGTCTGATTTGGTTGGTTCTTCAGACTTTCAGGGAGAATTAAAGTGTAAACACATACTACAAAAAAGAATCACTGACTTAAACGTGTTTAGTTTTGCTGCATTATCAAGTTGGTTTCTGTCTGCAGCTGTGGGCATTTACCTGGAGAGTTTTTGCAGGAGAGAGCCCAGCTGCACTCTGGATAAAACACAGGTACTTAACCTGCCTCCTCCTGACCCCTGTGCCTGAAGGGGATCACACAAACAGCCCTGACTGGGCCAGGACAGTGCTTAGAGGGACATTATTTGCAACTTGGACCGTGGTGTTCTTGTGACTGTATTTTCCTTCACAAATTGGTACTCCATGGCAGGACATTAAAATTACTTGTGTCACTTGTACAAATGGATTGCAACTCTGGTAACAAAAGGATTTTAACCTTCCACTGTTGCTATATAGCAACATATCAATCAATCTTTTTAGCAATTCAATCTTCAGCAATTATATCAATCTTTTTAAAAGCAATCTCTGGGGCTGGAAAAACAGTTTCAGTGACATGGTAAAGTGTGCATCACAGTCTTACTCCATGTCAGTTAGGCTGTGTCTTTTCTGTTCCCTCATGGGCCACATTAAATGGAGATAAATGGTTTTATTATCATCTTTAACTGTCTTAAAGTATGCTATTTGAAATAAACTTTTGATTATGTATAAGCAAAGTACTAAATGGGACTAAAGGAAGGTTATAGTAACTCTCTATATGAAATACTCTCTTTTTAAAGCTCTTGTGAAGAATAAGCAGCTGGAGTGAGGTCTTTGAGAATCAGCACAGTGAGGCACCTCAGAGATATCAGGATATCACCCTTGCCCTCCTGCTGCCTCACAGGAGAGTGCAGATCTCTCCTGTGATCCTTCAAATAGCTGATGGCACTGCCTGATGCGTGCCAGAACAGCACTGTGGACATACATTTTGGAAACTCCATCCAGACCAAGGATTTCTGTTCAGTTTCCTAATAATTCAACCAAAACCACAATTTTAGAATCTCTGTGTTCAATTTTGGGCCTGTCACTTCCAGAAAGGCTTTGAGGTGCTGAAGAAGGTGTCCAAAGAAGGGGAAAAAAGCTGGTGAAGGGTCTGGAGCACAAGTCTGATGAGGAGGGGATGAGGGAGCTGGGGATGTTTAGCCTGGAGAAAAGGAGGCTCAGGGCAGACTTTATTGCTCTCTGCAACTCCCTGTAGCCAGGGGTCTGTCAATTTTCCCAAGTAACAAGTGATGGGTGAGAGGAAATGGCCTCAGTTTTTGCCAGGGGAGGTTTACGTTGGATATTAGGAAAATTTTCTTCAGCAAAATGATGGTGAAGCCTTGAAACAGAGTGCCCAGGGCCGTTTTGGAGTCACCATCCCTGGGCATAAATGGGTAAATGTGGCACTTGGGGACATGATTTAGAGGTGGGTTTGGCAGTGCTGGGTCAATTGTTGGACTTGATGATCCTTTAAAGATCTTTTCCAACCGAAATAATTCTGTGATTCTGTGATTCTATGATTCTATCTCTCATCAAAACTGTGTCCCATGAACATCCAGTTTCAGTACAGTCTCTAGAGGGGAAAACGGTGTTAAATAGGATTAAAAGTTAATGAAATATTTTATGACAATATTTTACCATAGCAACAGATAGTTAGATCTGAGCATTGTATAAATATTAATATTACTCTCCTCATCTCAATCACTGAAGAACTTGGAGAAAGTGTGTGGAGGGGGAAGAATCTAATTTTTATGGTTCTAAAATTCAAATGTGAAAGAGGAAGAGAGATTAGGTTATAAAAATAAGGTGCTGCTAACTTGTCTAATGACCTGTGATCTGCTGGAAGTACAGCTGCACTGGGCTTTTAAACAGGTGCTCTGATTATAGAGCATAACAAACATGTTAGGCTTTGTAGTGCATTTAATATCTTATAAACAGCCAGGCTAATTTAGGCAAGGCTAATGGGTTAGCTCAAATGGTGTTCGTGTACAAGGTGTGTGATTGTATCTGTGTACATTAAAGCCACAATTTCGGTGCTCTCAGCTCCCCACCTGCACATCCCAGAGTAGAGGCTGCAGCAAATTCTCAGTCAGTGCAGCAGGGAGATCCAGCTGCTCCTGCCTCTGATCGCTGGGTTTTCTTTGTGGTCCTGTGGCTGTATAATCTTCCAGGCAGGAAGGAAGTTGGAAATGAGCTTGGTGTTTTGAGATAGTCAGCTGTAATTTACATTTGCCCCATCTCCAGAAACCTGTGACTGTGATTTTTCCAACTGCAAACCTTGCAAGTGTGATATCCCAACTACCCCTCTGCTTTGTATTTTCTAAGGTTCACTTTTTCAGGATACTGCTAATTGAGACTTAGAGCTTATACTTCCAAACAAAAAATAAAAATCTAAAAAGGTGAATGAAGACTAATTCTACTATGATATAGATAATTTTCCATATGTTAGGACTAATGGGGGAAAACAATTTGTGTATTTTTGTATGTGTGAGAAAAACAGAATCAAGAACTCAGTGCAATGTCCCCAGCAGCACTGGTCTTGTTTGGGGTGGCAGATCGTTGGGTTGTTCACACCATCTACACTGACCAGATGCTCAGGCTGTGGTATCAATATCTGTCTTTGCCCCTGGAGCACATCTGGGAGAGACAGCCTGCATGTGGACCCACTCATCTGTCTCTGCTCTGTGCTGTCCAAGTAACACTTTATGCCTGTGGTTACAACCATGCTCCCTGTGGGCATAAAAATGAGGTGTTTAAATATTTTATTAACTAGATCATAAAGCCAGCATCCGAGGGGCTGATCCTACCTGAGGCAGTGAGATCACTGCCCTGCTCTGCTCTGCAGCTGCTCCGTTGCTAATTAATCCTTCTGAGAGGTCAGCACAGCCACAAGGCAAAGGAGCCCTTGGGTTAGGGCAGATCATCAGGCAAAAGCAGATTTGTGGGCACAGGGGGGAGAGGGCAGGAGAGGTAAATGTTCCATAGGAGATCACAGTGATGGCCCAAACTGGAGCTGGAGCCCCACCCTTGCTGCAGTGCCTGCGGGTACCTGTATGGTGCACAGCTGTCGCTTTGGGATTTGTAAAGAACTATATACTTTAAAATTCACTTTTTAAAGGAGATTTTATTTTTAATTACCATTGGAATATATTTTTTGGTCACAATGAATCTGTATACCTTAGATGAAATTCAATTTAAATGTAATAATAACTTCCAGTGTACTTTTTCAAGTTCATAGCACAGTCAGAAATGTTTAAGTGGCTCAGATATTTTTGCAGGTTCTGGAAGTTTTTTTAACAACTGACACATTTAAATTTTAATATTTATGCTCAGTTGAATTTTGACACCTAAAATATCCAAAAGTGATGTGACCTTTTAGGCTTTCTGTTTTGTTTTTCTTTGAATTGCTGCTGTTCTTTTGAGCATCTGTTTAGTGGCATACTGTGGAGGAACACTTATTATTAGATTGTTTATTTTAAGAGTAATGGTATAACAGATATGCCATTGTTAGTGGAAAAGCAAAATATCAAAAAATAGCATATGAAGCTGGCAGCTCTAATACATCTTTTTGAGAGGCATCTTAGTGAATCCATTTCTTACTCCACTTGCTCCACTAAAGAAGAAAAGTAGGGGGTTTTTATAGCTATACTAACACCACATGAGCTATTCTGATTAAAAAATTTAGAGCTTCAGATCTGATGCTGAAGTTCAAAAGAGCAGTAAGATTAAAATATGCCACATCTTCTGTGTGGCATCTCCCATTTAAGGAGGAATACTGTAAAAGAAAGAGATTAACTTTCTCATGCTGTAAAAATTCAAAGGTTAAGCCCAAAGCTTTTAGAGCAAGCACACAAGATGGCTTAAGCCAGAAAACATTTTCTCGCAGAGAATCCCAGAGTTGCAAAGACTCTGTCTCGGCTCAATTAAGTTCCTTGAACTCTGCTGTCTGTGGATGTATATAAATCTCCAAGAAATCCTACAGTAAACCAAGAGCAGGGTATCTGCTATTCTAATGAGGGAATGATTTAAGTTGTGTGCCTTCCCACCAAGCGCAGTGCAGCGCTCAGTCCCGGTGCTGTGTCACATATTCCATCGAGGATACACCACTCAGGATCGCTTCAGATCTTATGTGTGCCTCATTATGCAACCCTAAAAGCCTAAAATGTGATCTAATGGAACATTTAGCTCAGAGATAAGGAAAGCAGCACGCTGCACTTTGCAGCCATTTGATATCCTGACAGGAAAGGGAACTGACATATGATAAAGAAATAAATGGTACTAGCAATGAGTTATGGCTTGTGGGGGTACAGTCATGCATTATTAAACTGGTGTCACGACACAGCTCTCTGCAATTGGCCAGGCCACCATTTTGCATTCCTTCAAACAGACTGGCTTCCTGTGCAAGGAATTGATGGGAGCCAATGAAATGAAAATATACATGCAAATGGTAGGCAAGAGGATGAAATAACAAACCCAAGGGCAAATGTGCACATCCTGTCAATTCCCAGACCATAAGGAAAATAAAATATTCAAGCATTATGGTGAGTCATAATGTATAGAAGGCAGATAATATAAAACAGTTGTGGTGATCCCCTATCACACAGGACATAGAACTGCCCCAAATCTCTCTTTCAGGTAAAGACTTCTATGAAAAACAATATTTTAAGTGAACATTGAGAGAAAATCCAATGCTGTCTATGATAAATCACATTCTGGTTAGTTATCCTCACTGTCATGACCATAATTCTGTAACAGGCTCTTTGATTAATAAAACTGCTTGAGTACCTGGATTCCTTCTGTTAAATATATTTTCTATTTTTTCCACTGTTCCCAACACTACAAAATTCCCTTCAATTTATTAAGACTCAAAAGTTCAGAGAAAGCAATAAGCTGATTAATGATATGTAAAGGGGAAACTCAAGAACATAAATCCAGGAGGCCCTTCCTGGTACAAAGAAGGGGTCTACCATAGGTTCGAGGCTTCAGAGCAAAAATCTGAGGGGAAAAGAAAAAAAAAAAAGGCAAAAAAGTTTAGCTAACACCTGTTCAAAATACAGAACACAAATAATAGGAAACTCTTTTCTTGATTAATTTGTCAAGCATGGATCTTTGCACAGAGTATCTGAGGTTTTGTGGTATTAATCTGAGTTGCTGCTGATAAAATGAGAATATGTGAGGTTTCACAACAAAAACATAAATTCTAATTATCAACCAAAGAGAAGAAAGAATTAATTTAGTAGGTTATATACACCAGAAGAATACTGCAGTTGTGGATGCTGAAGTAATAAATATTATAAATATTTCTTACATTTTCATAGTCTTCTCATGCCAGTAGCTAAAGAAGGTCAAGAAAGAAGAATCAATATTAAATTACACTATTTGCAAACATTAATAAATATTTCTGTTACTTCTACAGCCCCTATACGAGGACCCAAACTAATAAATCAAAGCTTGTTCCATTTTTCCTTTTGGTCCCCACCCAGACAAAAGCAGGTGGAGACATTAAAATGGGTTGTTGGGAGGTTACTTTTTCACTCAGTTATCTGTCCTTTCATTGCTTCCCTGACAATGCTGCTATTTCCATTTTGATACAGAACACATTTGTCCAATTAGAGCTGTGTCATTTGTGGAATACTAGCTCTGGAAATAGAGTTTGACTACACATGTGACAGAGACTGCTCAGGATAAACAAATGTAGTTAAAAATGGTAGTGCCCCCAGCTGGAAGGCTTTATCCAGTGCAAAAATTGTGTCTGTGATACAATACCTGCAGTTAATTCCAGACAAATCCACAGGAGTTCCTGGTACTCTTCAAGGTACATGAAGGAAGGAGAAGTATTAAAAAGAGGAGGGAAAGAATTCCAAAATTTGGTTGTATTTTATGGGGAAATTTTCTTAGATGATAAAAGGAAAGGAAATTATATATTTGATACTATATTATAGCTATGTTCAAAAAGATCAAGTCTGATATATATAAAATTATATTAAGTCAGAAAATTAAGAATGTTTGGGCCCCATTCTATCCTGCATTAGTGTTTGTGGGAGCCAGAAACTCAGGACCAGGCTTTGAATTTGATGTGACTTCTTATTTTCTTACACATTACTCTCTTTGAGAAGGAAGAGAGTGGGTGGGTAGGGAAAGGATGAGATGAAGGAACTTTTCTTTGTTGCTGTGTTAATTATCTTGGATTTCTAGCTGATTGTCTGGTAGAGAAAAACAAGTTTTCGAGTATATTTATTATAGTTTTCACCCATTCTTACAGCAAGAATTTTCATCTTGAAGGATTAAAGAGGAACCCTTTTCACTCCTGCTTAAATGGCTGAACAATGCTAATGGCAAAAATTCTTTCAATCTGCTACAGAGCTGCCCATGTTTTGCACAGCCTTCTTTTCCAGAAAATAGGACAAACAAATATTAGTGCTTGTATTCCACCAGAACAGCAAACCTTTTCTCATGCTCCAACCTCTTGATTTTCTTACAGTCCTTGGAGGGGGGAACGAGAGGGGAAGATTGGAAGAAATAAAACCTGAAATCTCATTGTCCTGCGGGACATAAGCATTATGTGGGATATCTGAATGAATGAAGAGGCAGTTAATATTGTGGTTCTTTGCCACAAATACTGTGCTTAAAGGTCATTCCTGACAGGGGCTTTGAGAGCATCTGTTGCTAGGAACACACAGCCTGAATCTCATTACTGAGAACTATTTGAGTGACAATCATCACAATCCTTCACTATTCATTATCTTTTCTGCCTTGCAGGAAATCTGTACCCTCTTTCTCTCATTCCTGTTACCCAACAAATATGCCAGACATTTTTCAGTTTGAGAATGGTGACCTCAAAATCACCTATTTCAGGCATTATTTTATTTCTGTTTTGCACTGCCAAGTGCTTGTTATCTTGAAGCAAATTAAGGAGATATTCCCCATGAATATTCTAGCCACTAAGCTTGATGAAGAGGTGATGTAGTTCAAACATTCTGACCAAATAGTTTCATTTAAACAAATTACAGTTTGAATGCTTCCTCAGTGTCTTGAGAATGACAATATCAACTACATTTACATCTTTCCTTGAAGTTTGCTTCCTGTTCTGTTTCAAAAGTCCCACTGCATTACAGAATGGAAATACTGGCTATGGGGAGGAAAGCTGTACCAGCCCTCTCAAAGGTGTACACTGCCTTAATTTTTAGGGAGAAAGAACTAACTATTTTAAAAATCCGATTGAAGAGAAAATTTTATGAAGAAAATTTTTTTAAAAATCGGGGACTGATTCACATTCCTTCATTTATTAAATTATGCAGGCTTATCTTTTATTGCAAGCACATGTTTTAATTCTTTAACATATTTAGTAATATTTATGTTAATTTAAAAGCCTTTAAATTCTTCATACCAAAATACAGCTTCCAGAAAAACGAAATGCAATAGCACCAACATACAGCTCTCTTGGTGTTATGGATTTTGCCAGCTCTGCTACTATTCTTCCCTTAGAAGTACTGGAAACATCACCTCTTCATCTGACAATGAAAATCTTCTCTGGGTAAAAATTTTCCCTTCTGGGGCATGAGGGTCACCCGTTTCTGCCAATAGCTTGGAAATTTTAAGTCTAGGAATGACTGTAATTAAACATTCAGGTGGACATGAGGAGAAGCAGAGCCCGTGAGTCGCCCCTGCAATGGCATTGACCTTTACAGGTGATCCTGTGGAGGAGCTCTTTGCAGCACCTGAACACACGGCATGGGCAGCAGGACTTGATGAATCTCTGAGCAGGATTTTGGAAATCTGGCTCCTCTCACGGGAACTAGAAGTTCCCTTGGAGTACAAAGGCATCGAATGTATTGAGACATAAACATTGTGAACCACAACATTCTGAGATGTAGAACAGATTTAAATGCTGGTGTCTTGCAATCGACACCTCAAACCAGGTTACCAATACGCTGCACAAATTTGGTTTGACACTTACATGTCTGTCATATTTTATTTTTGTTAGTTTTGTGGCATATTTGTGGCATATTGTGTTGTTTGTACCAGTGCAGGGATGACATTTAATAGCTTAAATTTGCCACATCAGAAATGGTTGTCTGCGTTTCTAGCAGCTAACGTATAGGAAATATTGGGAGTTTGAATATTCTGTCATTTGTTATAAAAACCTAAAATGGTATGCCTAATAAAGATTTTTCTTCTCCCATAAACACTTAAGGTATACATTCACATATAGCACTTTTGAAAAAATCCAGGATAAGAGTCCAGTAGTGTCAGTAGTATTACTTATCTATTAATCTACTCTCATATACATAGTAATCTACATCTCATATAACATTGCAAAACTTGGTTACTTCAGTGTTCATAACTTAGTTTTCTGCTACATTGCCTCCATACATCACTGAAAATCACATTTGCTGATTTTTACTGACAAGGACAGCACAGTTTTCCCATTTTGTTTACGATACCTGTATCTGGGAACAGGATAGCCATCCTGAATTATTTAGTTTCTCAGTATATGGCATATTTTTGCAAACAACAATCAGCACACGGCAACACAGATTTGTTCAATAATGTATTGGTTTCTCTTACATGTGCATAAAGTGTCTTCCCAAAACATCATTCTGTCCAAAGGGAAAAACATGAGAGCTCAAAACCCAAACTGCCTAACAGTGCAGACATGAATCCCTCTGGGCAAATTCCCCATTGTCTTCCTACATGTGTCATCCTTCATCCTTTTTTAAAGTGGGTACACAGTACAATGAGGTCTGAAAAGCAGATGATTTATTCCTCTTTTCACAATGGTAAATGATGATACAAGATGCAGAACAGCAAGAAATTTGATCCTTGGTCCTCTGTAAGCCTCTTTTGTTTGCTCTGAAGTAGCAGCTGTATTTCAGGTCAGAGATTAAAGTGTATTGCAGCAGCTAGAGCAGTTGCCATAAAATGCTTTCATTTCCCAGTAGTCACTAAAGTGATCATCTATTACCAAGTTTTTATGCTGTCCCTAGGAAATATCTAACATCTGAAACAAAGCAGCTGGCAAATTCTGATCCTTTACTCTGGGAAAGTTGCATATGCACACTACTTCCCACTTATAAATACAATCTCTATTATTCTCTTTGTCACTGGCACAAAGTACTGTCTTGGAGCTGGTCACCACTGAATTTCTGAATGCATAAAATTCACTATTAAGCCTAGATTTTCAAGAGTACTTGGTGCATTCAGAGCTCTCTTGGAAATACAGTGGTTTTTCAAGTGGGCTACTTTACATCTCCCAGAAATAAACATTACAGGAGTAGCAATATCCAGTGAAGAGGAAAAACTAACTTCAACTTGCATAGTCTTCCACTTGTTTAATCTTCAAAATGATTATTTTACCTGTTTGTATTCCATGCAGTAATAGGATAATCTTAAATTACTGTGGAGTAGTTATTAAAAGTACTGCTTTGCAGAAAGTGTTGTCATCTGAACGTATCATGTCCTATTTGTGAAGGTGATAATGGTGTCTGAGCTGTTAATAACCTGTAACCCTCACAATTCTGAATCCTTTGTTGTTATCCAAGCTACATCTGGTTTTTTATTTGTGGTTTCTGCAAACAGAAATATTTGCTTCCCTATCCAGTAAAGATTGTGTGCCACTCACACACATCTTCCTTCTGTTGTCACTCTTCACAAAAGTCCTTTGTGGAGGCTCCTCTCCTTCACAGGCTAAGTTCTTTTATCTGGCTTCAAGTTTTTCTGATGTTGAAAGTAGTGTAGGAAAGGGGAAATAATTAAAAAAAAAAAAAAAAGACCAAAACTAAACAAAACAACCATCTTACCTTTCATTAAAAACCTTCAAAATCCTTTAAAAAAATCATTTTCGTTTGCTTCTGCTTTGAACTGCACAAATCCAATAGTTTTCAGGCAGGACAATACACATTCATGATCAAAAAAAAACAGATTCTTGCCAGACTGTTTCTGGAAATAAGTGTGAGTAATCATTCTCTATGAAATTAAGGTAAGGGGTTTTGATTCTAAAACATCATAACTGAGAGGTGCTCAGGAAATGCCTCATTTTTCACAAACTGCCTGGCACAGAGAAGTAAATTACATTACTGATTAAAACCAGCAAATATAATAAAAATAATACAAGCTGTGGGAGTGGAGTGAGAGAATATTATTTTTATTTGTGACTGTAGCTACACATTAAAGTATGAAATATTAATAAGGACTATAAGTTATCATATTTCATATTTTTAAAAGATTTTTGCCACATCACTCTAATTCAAATAAATACCAATGAGCCGCATGAAAAATAAATTTTAAATAAATGCAACAGCATATACCATTTTCTTTAGAATTACTTTGCTTAAAAAGATTACCACTATTTCCATGTTTCACTTTGATTCCTGCAAATAGTGTCATTGTTAAAGAGTCACAGATATAATCAATAAAGACATATGAAGTGGCCTAGAAGACATGAAATCGCTGATTTTATACAGAGAGGAAAAGAGCATTTTGCTACCCGCTACAGAAACACAACAGAGTGCCAGAAAAGGCGACTTGGAAAAGGAATCATAAACAAGCAATGTTTCTTTTGCATTGCTGTGGTGGTGGTTTCTAGTTCTTACTTCTCTACTGAACTCTTGGCAGAAACTCTTCACTTGTGGAAAGGCAAAGAAAGGGCCTTGAGAAATGGCTTAGTTTGATTCCAGGTGAGATTTACCAGCAGCAGCCAGAACCTTGCACATATCATTTCACCTCTGCACAGATTCACACCAGGGCTCAGCTGATGAACAGCAGGAATTTATTGGACGCAAGGAAAGCTTTCTGCATCCAAAATTGTATATTATTGTATATCAAAACAAATTCCAAATTATAGGTGCAGACAAAGCTTTGTATCTTAACCTGCCCTGTGTGGCACAGGCAGTTTTAAAGCAATGCAGTAAAGAGGGGTGGCCTTCCTGGCTGCTGGGTGTGCTGGTGGCACAAAGCCCTGTGGGCTGGATTTGGCCTTAGCTACAACACCCACATCTCACTTCTGCTGCTCCTTACTGAATGGGGAACCCCACCTGATGTGCAAAAAAGCAAAAGCTGACAAAATTCCAGTGAACGCGTGTGCCCTGAGCTGGACTGCACCTCCTCTGTCTTAAAACCAGCCATGGACAAGGAAACCTCATTGACAAAGGTGCAATGTTTGACAGCACCTTGGAACACAGAATCAGAGAATTTATTTGGGTTGGAAGAGACCTCTAAGATCATTGAGTCCAACTGTTTACCCAGCACTGCCAAGTCCACCACCAAACTGTGTCCCTAAGGGCCACATCTACACATCTTTTAAATACCCTTAGGGATGATGACTCTACCACTTCCCTGGGCAGCCTGTTACAATGCACAGGAAGAAAAATACACATTTCATCAATTATTTATTTTTCATTTCAATTTATCTCCATCTCCTGCTATTTTATTTCTGTAGCTGCGCTGCCTTATTTTGTAATGTACTTTAGGGATTAAGAGTCAGGAAAGACAAAAAGAGAAAAACATACCTTGATTTAGAGATTTAGATTTTATATAGAGAGATAATTACTAGCATCACCTGTTACATTGTTCCAAAATTACTTCCAGAGCCCAAAGTATGAATTAGTTACAGGAAATTAGAGTCCATTAAATAGTCTTCCTCACAAAGTAATCAGTAACCAACAGCAGTCCTTTAATTTAAAAGCCCATCTTCCTAATGGCCAATGTAATGCTGGCTTCAGGTTAAAAGAGCACGTGTTCCTAGTTTGTCTGTCTCAGCAGAAGATGATGGTGTGTTTGCAGTAGGCTGACACTCCTCCTTATCTGCCTGCACTCTTGTACATGGAGAAAATCACTAGCAGTTGAGATAAGCAGGTACCTGAACCCAGGGCTGACAGATTGTTGCCTTTTACAAGGTGAATCATATTTCTTAAAATGCACAGCAAAGGAATTTTACCCTGTGAAAAGGAAAGGGACAGGTTTAGAGTTCTGTCTCAGCGGTGGAAAGCTTGGAAGTTGACCTGACTGGAACTATCACTTTAGTGTGAGTAAGAGAGGATGTTTCCATGTTATTATATTTCAGTAAAATTAAATATTTCAGTAAAATTAAATAAATTTATTTTCTTTCTTCCCTTTCCTTCTTCACTCAGCAGGTGCCTCAGGTGTTCCTTGGTCTTGTCTGTGCACCCTGGTAGTATCTATTTAGATACACCAGATCTGAACATAATGCAGAATGAAGGGTGACTGGGAGCTCAGCACTCTGGACATTAAAAAAAAAAAAAAAATCTCAGATCATTAAAATAAAAACTGTGAAAATTTGAGCAACATTTCCAATAAAATTAAAAGCAATAAGCATATCAAAAGTAACAAGTTGTTAGCATTAATAAAAAAAAGGTGCTATGACTGACTATACTGCATCCACTGTTGAACAAGGATTAATTGTTCCCATTGCAGCTGTGAACAAGATAAAAACGAAATACCACCTTCCTTATGGATGGAGCAATAAACAATAGAGAGCCAATAAAAGGAAAATAAAAGCACACCTCTGTATAATGAATCTAAGCTACTGTGGCTATTTGTGCAGGAGTTTTAGTGTGGGGAAAAATCTGCACTGCTGAGCTGTATATTTTATTTCTCCCTATATCCTGTAGCTCCCATGGCTTGGATTTGCACCAGCAGTGACAAGGTCAAGCAGAAATCTCCATTTAGCTCTATTTTCTGACCAAACAGTGCATTTAATCCAGCTGTGCATTCTTTATCAGGATTCAGCCCTTTGTATAAAGGTGAATGCTTTTTTGGCTGTGGTCCCAGTGGGGTGTTTGATAATTTTGTCAGAAAGAATCAAGAGAATGTAATGGTTGAAACAATAATGAGCTGTCAAGGAGACTTGAGTTACAGGAACTGAAAGATAGTCCAAAACACTTTGCTCTTCAAAGAAATCCAGAAAAAACTTTGTCTTAATTTGGCCTTCAGAACTGTGACATCAGCCTTTGCTTGTCTGCAAGCATCAACTCAAACATGGGAATTTATATGGATAGTTAGTCCTCGTGAGAGGTTCCTGGCAGGCTGCTTTCCCTCAGGTCTGTTGTGTATCATGTACAAAACTACCACAACTGCTTTTTCACCTCCATTCCTTTAAAAAAACTCCTACAGATTGTACTAGAAAATAATTCCTCTTTAGCTTTTTTTGGAACCAGTTGAACAAAGAATTATCCCTCTTATAGAAAATTAAAAATGCACAGAAAAGCTATATATTTCAATGGAGTGTCAACATATTTTTATTACCTCTCCTGATGCACATTCCAATCAGAAAATTTGATACTAAAGTCAGGGATATTCTTACAGAAATAACCCATATGTTTTGCTTTATAGGCAGATATACGGCACAGAGGCAAACAGTATAAAGTTCAATGCTCAAAATATTTAGCCAACTTTTCCCTTTGAAGACTGGAAAAATATCCCCCCAAGCCCTGGAGGTCTGGCTGTCACCTTCCCTCAAGCCAGCCACGAGAGGGAGGCCAGTGGGGCAGATATGCTTGCTTTTGGAGAACTGGGAATGCTCTTTTAGAGCTGCATCCCCCCTTGCCTTGGACACAAAGCCCTGGTGCTGCTGGGACAGACAGCCAGAGGCTGACACAGCTGTTGAGTAAAGTGATTTCTGCCACTCACAGCAGTAATCGAGCAAGGCCCAGCTCTGAGCTGATGGTTGGTCCAGCTGACCTCCAGAGGTTCCTTCTGTGCCTTCAGAGCACTGAGTACTCTGAAAGAACTTCTGCATTCCCCAAAAGCCCAGAAATTGCACAATTACACAAAGACTCCTCCGGGGGAAGGGGAAATAGGGATTGTGTTTGCGTGTCTTCATGCTGTAGCCAGCATCTCAGTCAGCCCTAGCCACTGACCCAGAGGCTGCCTTACCCAGAGTGTCCCACTCTATCTGCCCTTTGAGGCTATCACAAAAATGCAGAGTTTTGTTTGCCCACAGAAACGAGAAGACACGGGTAATTGGGGCTGGTCTGTAGCCAGTTCACTGCTCTGCAATGGTGGATCCATATGTCTCATTTTCAGGGATGAAATGATGAAATACAAGAAGAATCCTCGGATGGTGACAACAGCACTTCCTACAGCCACAAAAATAATCCACTCCAAAATTAAGTTTTGTCTGTCAAGAAAAAAAACTTTATTTACAGAATATTTTTTGAGCTTTTTAATTTGAGGTATTTTCAGTTTACACACCTACTACTAGCTTGAGAACTTAAGCTGTTTACTATAAAAAAGGGTCTCAGGTCTCAGGGCATCTTTAAATGGTTCACCTTTTCAGATCATTGGGTCTCCACTACAGAAACTATATCCTCTCTTTACATCATGATTCAACTCAGCTCAGAAAGGTAAATATGCAAAGGCGTGACACAGACATGTCTCCCATTTCTCATTCAACACAATAAACAAATGGAGAACAGGAACAACGTTCAGCACAAAAATTAAGAAGTCAAATTTCTGTTCAGGTCATTTTCCTTGCTACTTAAGGCAATAAATCATTTCAATTAGACATAATTAAAACAGTTTGCATTTGCAACATGAATAAAACTGAAATCAGTATTACCCAGTTTCCCCCTTCCACATTCATCTCAGCTATCAGGAGGGTATTGCATATCCATCTACTCTTGGCATAGATTAAGTCATAATTTGCATTTTTTTTAATATAATCTCTGGTTGTAATCACGCACTGGTATATGGACTTTTATTGTCAATAGCACAGTTACACAGTCTTTTCCAAGTTCCTGTCCAGATACCTCTGGGCTTTAAATCCCTTATTGTCTTTTCTAATTTTCCCTTTTCATCTAAAATTAATTAGAGTACAGACTCCTTTGTCTTTTTGTTATTCCGTTCAGCTTTCAGGGTGTTTTTGTTCTCCACCTAAACAGCAGTTTTCACAGATTTTATACACTGGCCTCATGTCTATGAGTGTGGATTCAACAAAAGAGAATGCCACAATAGATATGGGCCAAAAAATAAGTGAAGAGAAATAAAGAAACCTTTTGTAGCCTGTTATAAAAAAAGACAACATTATGATATTAAGAGTGCAGAGCAGTGGACTGATTAGTGAAGATAATGAAACTGATATAATTAAACATGACTTGAATTCTGTTTATTAGCCCTTCTGTTGTCAACTAAACCTTTCAAATCGTGTAAATAAGCAAGCTGAATGACACGTGTAATTGATATGCAGGGGATTCAAGTTACTTAATGTTGCAATTTTTTCCTGGTTTTCACTCTTTTAGAGCATCAGGATGAAGGCCTGGAATAAACACATTGATTTGGTTGTATTGTCAGTGGGTCACTAATCAGAGAAATCATTGATTAGACAGTAATCTGTCAATTAAGTCTGACATTGTCTCTGGTACCTTGGCAATGGGGGGGCTGCATTCTTTAAACTGAGACATTGACCTTGTTGTTTTCGCTGTCTGGAGACTGAAATGAGGATTCACAGTAAAGACAAAGCTCTTATCCTTCATTTTATTCCCTTGTCATTTTGGTTTTTTTTTGGTTGGTTTGTTTGGTTTTTTTTCTGTGTGGGTTGTTGGTTGGGTTTTTTCCTGATTGTCATGTGTTTTTCTGCATTTCTCTCTTTTTAAAATGAACACATGCCGTTCCTGCACATAGGTGACATTTTGACAGGATGTTAAAGCACTTTAACAATTTCCACCCCACCATTTCCTGAAAACTGATTTTTAGGATTCATTCATTCAAATTATGAAGTAACAGTTTGTAAAACTTCATTTTGGGGGGGTCATCCTAATTTCCTGTTGAGGAACTGAGGACATCACTTGCTGGCAAGTCTGATTTTGTGTCAATACTTCAGAGCTCCTCCAGCCCATGGGCTCAGCTCATCCACTGTGTAGCAGCAGCATTCATGGAGAAAGGGAAGTGAAATGTGATGTTAATCTCCCTGGATGGTACCGGAATGAGTAATTCTTCCAATCTAGCAATGAGACACAATGTTAGCCTTGAAATTAGACACTTGGGCTCTGGTTCATCATTAATCAGAAAGGCACTTGAGCATGTCTATACCTTTAGGCATGTGCTTAAGTGTTTTGCTGCAGTGGGGCAGGCTAAAGTAAATGCTTAAATGATTTGTTGAGCTTGTGTTCCAACATGTTGTTGTTAACATTTGTGTAGAGCAGCAGGAATGCACGCTGTTTTCTACACGAGACTGAAGGCAGTTATCAGACTCTCATCTCAATGAATTAAATCAACATCACTTGGAATTAGTTCAGTTACATGAAGCTGTCAGGGATGTCTTAAGGAAAGATCCATTGTAGTCCATGATCCAGGGGAAGTCTGTGACACCCTATCAACTCACAAGAAACAAGATTTCACTTTGTACCACAGGATGCTCATCACCACACATTCTCAGACCATGTATCTCAGATCCATTTTCAGCTTTATTTATATCTTAGAAACACAAATGGAAGACAGAATTAAATAGCCAGATTTCAGAAGGCATTTACTTTTACTGTAGAACAAAGCTGTTGATAAGAGAAAATAAAAATCAACGCTCAAGTACTATTTTTTATTTTTTCCTGTCTCATAGGTTTGTGTGATATATAACATAGTGGTACCTCCTATACTGAGGGACCTGAAACCCAAAGGTAGAATACCGAGTTAAACTGGTATTTAAGGTGACATTTCAGAAGGTTTAGTCTTTTTTCTCTCCTTTTTCCTGTCTTAAAAAGTTTTCTCATTAAAAAAAGCCTAAGAAGTTAAAAAAATTTGGAAAAGAAGAAAATTTAGAGGCATGCAGTAAATATACTCAGCTGCATAGACCAGTGCTTAACTTAGAAAATCTCCAGATATTAGTAGAGTGAGAATTTAATAAAATAGAACTTATCTCCTAAGAAGCCTGTAGAAACATTAATCAGGCTGTGTGAAGGATGTTCCCACTTGGTTAGTTGTCAGTGTGCAGGTTTTCCCTGTGAAAAGGGAATGACTGGAAGAACGGGAGATGGTTATTTCTGTGTAGAGCAGGTCAGCAGAGGGGGGTCCTGCCAAAGGCTTCAGGCTGAGGCAGGAGATGAGGGAGTCACAGGGGGACACAGTGTCCTCAGGCAGCCAAGTGTCCCCTGATTGCAGAGAGAGGAGCCCTAGCTCGTTTGTTAATAACACCAGGCCACTGAGTCAATGACTCAAGGCTGCTCTGGGCACTTCACTGTTAGATGGAGACCCAGGCAGATCCACCTTGACTGTCTGATTGATTTGGCTCCTGTGACAACTGATGTACAAGCTGGAGTAGGGCTGACTTTCCATGCCAGAAAATAAACTAAGTCAGTACAGGATTATTGCTTAAATTCAAGGAATCTGCTCCAATTCATTAAAATACAGGGCAGAATCTTGGCACATATTCAGTTGCTTCACTTTCTTTGTTATTAATGGAAAGTTGTCTGTACAGAGCTAAATATTTGTATTCAAAAGAAATATGTATGGTTCCTCATTATTGTAAAGAAAAAATTGTCACTTTCTTTAAAAGATCCCCGCTTTTTGTTTTCCTCCTTTTCATTTCTGTTCTCTCTCCACTTCTCCCAGCCAGCATCTCATTGAAATTGTTTACAGCACTGACACCAGAACACTGATCTGATGGAGAGCTCTGAAGTGCTTTGGTACACATTTCTCCAGTGGGGAAAAAGCAGTATCCAAGATATTGTGCTTACTTAACCTCCCTTTGAGCAGCTGTCCCTCAATGGAAAGCCATCAGATTTCTGTTCTTATTCTTCAATGAGATGTTAGTGGCCTTCACAGCATTTCTATCTCCCACAATGAGTATCTGATAGTAGAAATGTAACACATTCAGCACTCTCAATTTCAAACACAATACACAGGAGTAATAGATGTTAAAAATTGCCTCGGCCACACAGTATATTGTCAAAAAACAGATTTCTTAGAGCAAACTCTGGGTTTAAAGGAAAGGTGACATTGTTAACAAAAGAGTGATAAAGTGAGAGATGCTTGGCCATTCCTCACCATGGGCCTTCCTGAACAGAGGCTGAACAAAAGAAAAAGATATTTGTCAAAGAAAACTGGACGGAAAACTAAGGTTTTATGACATTTATTGTCCTTTCCTCAGCTCCTGTCTACTACAGTAGAATATCTAAATATTTGTATAACTTCATATTTTGTTCAGTTTTGAAGCTGATAGTGATGAAAGGTATAAGCACATCTTGGAAAACTCCTTCTCAAATTCATTTCACCTATATTGCCCTATCTCTGTCAGTGAAATTAGAGAAATTAAACCACACATTTAGGAGGGCTATATTACCTTAGGCAACTGCATATAGAAAAATAAAATAGAGATGAAAAAAAAAAAAATCATTTCCCCCCAAATTCATTTCTGGAAGGAAACAAAGTTTTCATGCAAAAAGATGCTTTCCAGAAAGCACTGCTTGCCATGGAGTAGTTTAAAGAAGTGATTATCTTAATGCACACCTTATATCAAATCCTGGTTACCAGACAACTGATAATAATACAATGGGGAAATTAAAAGTGTTTCATTCTCTGCACTTTTATGCAAATATTTGTCTTCCTGCATAGAGCTTTGACAATAGAATAGAATATGACAAAAATCACCATCTATCACTCAAAGAAACCCAGATACTCCTCCTTGAGTCAGTCTTCCTGTCATAGTGCTGGGACTCACCTGTACTTTTTGTCTGGCTGATTTTGACCAAAGTCCCTTTTGAAAAAGAGAAATCAAAAAAACCCCAATTATTCTCTTGGGCTGTACAAGCTCTCAAAGATCAGCTGTCAGGTATCAGAATATATTGATAAAGACAATAGTTCCATACTCTTTTTTCCCTGTACTGTGGTTACATTAAAATTACAGAAGAAATGTTACTTGTAGAAATATGCAAACTAGTAACAGCTCATCTGTAACATTCACTGATAGGCAGCACTGGCAAATACTCACTTATTTTCTACATGTACTCATCTTGATATCATTGACTCTTCCAATTGATGAGCCAAAATGCTTAAAATTCCAATTGACAGGTCTTTGTCATTATTATTCACTATGTTTTGTTAAAGCCATTTAATCATGTGCAGACGCTACAAAGGATTTCTTCCTCTTTCTCTTTTAAACAAACATGCTTTTGAAGGTAAGCCTGCATAGCAAATAACTTATCCGACAGAAATAATTACAGACAGCAACAGGGAAAAAAAATCTAATCTGCTAGGAATTGTTCTTTACTTTCATTGTCCTGCAGCACTGTTTTACCAGAAAGTGCTCTGAATAATTTAGGGGCTGCTAATATGATTGCAGTGTCTTCCCATGCTCATCACAACTGCTTGAGGTCAGTGTCCGATCTGGTTATATTTGATGCTCCAGAAAAAAGAGGAAGCTCTAAAACTGAGGGCAGAATATCAACTGGAAAGACCACTGCAGCTGGATTTTGTAGGTCACTTCAAGTGGACAGTAGGAAGCAGCAAATACTCAGGTGATATTCAGAAATATGATGGATTTGGAGGTTTGTTTGAGCAAAAACTCAAAATGAGAAAACCGATTATTATATTCCTTCTACCTCTGTTTCATTTTGGTGGACAATGAGTTGTTGCTTAAGACAATAAACAGAAAGCACTAAGAACACAGAGTTAGAAAGTCATCTCCCTATCACTAACAAATTAGCACTGTGCAGCCAGGGATAGCTGAAATGAGAACTTTCAAGTTTTTTCCTCCCTCAAAGAGAGCTTACACTGGAAAAATCACACCACCTGTGTCTTGTGGCTGTCCTTTAATGAGGGCTCTAATTATCACCAGGTGAGTGCAATCTCTGCTAACACTGGCCTGGGTGATTTCAGAGGTCCCTGGGCTTGCGGTGGTTTCTTTGGAGCCCTAGTTCTGGTCAGTGCCTGCGCTGCTGAGCTGCATCTGTAGTGGGTGTCTGGGGCAGAAATCTGGTTGTGAGGAGGTGTTGGAGCTATTAAAAAAGGAGCAAAAAGTCTTGAGCTCTAGTGTGAGGGGAGAAGCTGAAAAAAGCAAAATAATAATAATATTTTAAAAAAAAAAAGCTGTGTGGAGGCCTCTGTAACACACAGGTAGCTGTGACCCATGGAGAGAAGCCCAGCCTGAAGCAAGAGAAAATCCTGAGGAGCAAGGAGCTGCAGAGAGGTACTGCTGTGTCCTTACCTTCATCCCAAAGCCACTGCATCACCTAGGGAGGGAGAGGAGATGGAAATGAGGGAGTGGAACTGAGCTTAAATAAACAAGAATGGGGGGAAGTGTTTTATGTCTTCTATTTTTTTTTATTTTTTTTTTTGCTGTCCAACTCTATTTTGATTGTCAATAAGTGAAACTAATTTTCTTTAAATTGAGTGTGTTTAGCCCTGATGGTAACTACTAGCTAACCTCCCTGTTGTTTTTTATTCTCATGAGCTTTTGTTAATCCTGTCATTCCTGGGGTGGGAGGAGTGAGAGATCAGCTGGAGGGGGCTCTGGCAGCCAGCCAGGTGAACCCACCACTGACCAAAATTAGTCAATTCAAAATTGTGTATTCAGAGATATCCTTGCATGGTTAGGCTCGTTCATTGCATTCGTTGTCCAGACTGGAAAGTCAGAGAGGCCCATTTTTGCTATTCCTGCTTTTCTACAGATAAGAACCAATGGATTTAATGCCGCTTAGTTACAGGCAAGTGAGAATGTTGGAGGAAGCTTCACAAAGTGAGTGCCCTCTAACCTTCAGGGTGTTTGTAGAATAATTTTGGTTGCTTGGATCAATTATCACCAAAAAAATGCATGGGATAAATCTTGTCCCTGCTGCTGTAGGTGCTCCTGCATTCAGCTGGATCCTGGGAAAAGGTTGGGAGCCCTCATGTAGAGTGGTATCAGAGTAAGGGAACGTGAAAACTTTTCTCTTAGGTGTTGCAGGCTGTACATAAATCTCTTCTTGCATCATTTAATCTAATAATTCTGTGCAATTAATAAAGCTGAAAAAATGCTGCCTCTTATAAACATGCAGAAACCAACCAAACAAAAGTTAGAACATGCAACTTAATAATTCCTTCAACTGAATGATGCACTGACAGGAGTTGGAGCTGTAAATGTCGTTAGAGACTGTCTAAAAGTGAATATATGTTATTTTATGACATGATGTGTTCAGAGATGGCAACTGGTCCTGAGTCCTGAATGCTGGAATCTTGGAGCAGTACAAGAGTGAAATGCAAATCTTCCTTGCCTTACTAGACTTATCCCTACAGGTTGATATGTGGAGAAAAAAGCTTCTTTTAATATTGCTGTGATTTCTTAAAAGAACTTTTCTCACTACAAATTACTTAAGTGTTGTTTTTTTATTTGATGGAATGATCCAGAATGTTGTAGTTGGGACTTCAAGTCACCCAAAACATCAAGATAGCTTGAAATATTAAGTAGCAATACTTCCAACACATTCTTCCAGATAAACTAATCCACACTGTACCTAGTCTTCACAGGTTTTTTACCTTAACTCTGTTTTTTTTTCATGACATCTATATGTTAAAGAAGGAGGTTTGAGCTGAGCTGTGAATCCAAAGCCCTAGAAGGAGAGGTGCAGGAGATGGGTACGGTCCTGAGAGCAAAACCTGAACCTAGCAAAGGCGTCACAATGCACAATTTAACACTGCCATCAAATGGCCAAATATATTTCTTGTTCTGCAGTGGCACTTTAGCTGCCTACTATAAGCACTTCTTATTCTAAATAGCCCAGTTGAGTCACACAACAAACTGAAATCCAAACAGCAGTGGCTTTCTCTTTTCATGTTTTGATGGAATATAGGCCTGGTTCTGCAGCCAGCTTTGGTGGGAGAGGTCAAGCCTTAGGAGGAGCCTACAGGGCAGATGTAGTTTTACTCTGGGCTATAAACCCTGGGTGAGTGTCATCACTGACAGATATCACAGGCCAGCTAAAACCCACTTGATGGGTGTGACCACGCTGCTGGTTGATAGTATACACTGGGGAAACGATTTCAATAACCTAATACACCAGAAGTGCATCTTTCTTTGTCTTTATACTTCTGTAAGTCATGTGGAATTAACATAAACTCCTTCAATTTATGCAGGCCCATATATTTCTTTTATTGCATACAGTGAGCCTTAACAACCCCCCAGTATTGTAGTCAACCTGAATTCAATATAAAAAGTAGTCTTTGAACTTCTTGTGGATGATTTGATCTCATGCATTCTCCTTCGTCTCTAACATTTATAATAATCTTATAGTCTTAAACTGAAACTGTATTTAATGTTGAAATTCCCCACTTAGATTTCCAACACAGTATTTCTTGCTGCTTTAATTCAGTTCTGAAGGGCCTCTTCCTGGGCAGATGCTCTCACAATCACAATTCCTTTTTTTATCTAGCCTTGGAGAATTCTTTCACACAAAATTCATATGAATATAGTGCAGATATAGACTTTCTTCACTGCATTTCTCCAGCTGCTGTAGAGAAGTCTTTCCTAATCTTTGCTTTCAATATATAACTAAGGCTGAGGGGAAAAAACCACCTGCTTCAGTTCTGTCTGCCGCATGGATTTTATCAAAGACTTAATGGTTTGTATTCAGCTAAACTGAGTAGTCTCATCTTTTTAAATCCAACAGTTTATGCCCAGGAAATAGACTTAGTTGTTTTTTGATTGTGTTTTTTTTTTATTTAGCTTTGGTTTATTGTTTTGCTGGTTTTGCTTGGTCGGGGGTTTTGTTTTGTTGGGTTTTTTTATTTGTCTGTGTTCCATATTCTATTCCATCCTCTTACCAGACAGAAAGAAGTGAGCACCTGCCCAATGTTTGATATTATCCAGTGCATTTGTACTATTAATTTTTTATTTAATATTACAGCATCTGATCTAGTTGTTTTCAGTTAGTGCCCAAGCTGTGAAGGACTTGTATTCAACACCTGTTAGACATTTGTGTGTCTGGACATCCTTGTGTGGTTGTGCACCAAGCTGGTTTTGGTCTGAGCTCCTTTTCTCTGCTATGAGGTTGTGACTTGGATTTGTGCTGGAAACAGAGTTGGTAACCCAGGGATGTTTTGGTTATTGCTGTGCAAGGTTTGCAGAGTCAAAGCCCTTCCTGCTTTTCAGCCCTTCTGGCCACTGAGGAGGCTGGGGCTGCACAGGAGGTCGTGTGGGGATGCACACACAGCTGGGACAGCTGACCAAAGGATATTCCACATTGTGTGAAAACAGCTCAGCCCATGGAGCTGGGGGGAGGAGGAGGAGGAAGTGGGGGATGCTGGAGGGGTGACCTTCGTCTTCCCAGCAACCATTAAATTTTCTCTCAAGTGCATTATGGTACACACAGCTTGTGTTTTAAGCTGTAGCTAGCTTTGTGGATTTAGATCCTTCAGTACTTTCTAGTGTTGTTCATTTTGCAGATCAAAATGCCACCTTTGAAAGGTGCACGCCTTAAAAGTAATCCAGCTGTCAGTATGAGGGAACAACTGCCTTGTGCATTTAGTCCACATAATGAGACTCCTTATTTACTGTAAGCTATGAGTATTGACTCACCCCTTTCCTCCAGTTGCTTTACAGTGCTAGTTTTACTAAAAATGCACTTTAGTTTGGTGCCCCAACTCAGCTTAACACTTCTGATTTAAATAAAAAAAATAGAAAGAGTGTTTAAATATCTTTTCCCTTTTTCTGTACTCGCTAATTGGAACAGAATCCAAATTTTGTGTAGAAATTGGAAGCAATTCCTCAGGTTTTTAAGAAATCATATCAGCCCACTTTTAGCTGCTATATATCTTTAGCTCCTGAGGTTTTAAGTCATCACCTTGTACACTGCACTAAGCTCATGAGAAACAAAATTAATTAGCTTTGTCCATCTTTGTCCTTGTCATCTATTTATGAAAATGATGGCAGGTCCTCTGAGGAGTTGGAAAAGTGTAGATTAATCTGTGGGCTGACACTGCCCAGTACATTATAGTTCTGTCTTTAAGGTCTCTCTACTCCTGATTTACAATAATAAAACAAACCAAAAGTCATAGGAAAGTCTTCCTAATATTGCATAAAGGAGTGGTTAACTGGTTTTATCTTTATGATTTATACGTTGTTGAGGGAGTAACCTTTCCCTGCACATCCAGAATTTCTCCTTTGCCTGGACCATAGTGCCCTTTGTTCAAGTAGTGACTGTTCAGGCAATTCATTTTTACTTTGCACTCTTCTGGCTACTGACAAGTGGAATGATCTTCAGGAATAATCACAATGAATAGTCCTGTCTTATATTAGGTAAAACATGCTTAAAAGTCTTTAAAGCTACAGTAGGCACATCCCATAAATATATAAATTTCTCTGAAAGGCTGCTGTGTAGAAGTCAAAGGGGGTCAGTGAAAGCTCAGTGCAGAGCTGGCATTGGCTTAGTCAGAGGGAAGGGGATCAGATCCTCAGCTAGTTCAGGGCAGCCTAATTCCATGAAAATTAATAGTGCTGCTCCCCTCTTGTGCTAACTGGGGACCTTTTATTTCCCCTTCTGCTTGATGCACTGACTTCTTCCCGAGCTATGGCCCTGAGAAAAGAGACACTCTCCTTGCCCTGATGGAGTGCAGCCCTTCCCTGAGGACTGAAGTGCCTCTCAGGAGCTGCACCTTCAAACCCAAACACTGCGGCACCCGAGCCCCGACTCAGCACACGGGGGGCACGTTTGTTGGTAATGCTGCTCCATCGATTTAGTGGTGTTACAGGAGCTGAATTAGGCCCATTATGCCCCACTCAAGTGATAGAAGAAACTGCAGCTATAACTCAGATTTCTGAGCCATTCCAACTACTTAACTGGCTTGGCTTCAGTCACCTGTCTTCCTGCTCTCCCAGGGCGTTGGGAGTCGAACAGCACATAAAGGTGCAAGGCTATTTTCTCCATAAATGAGAACTACAGCTTGGATCTATATGGGGAGTACATATTACATATCCAAGCACAGAGAAACATAACAGAGCACCCACGAGAGCCGAGAATGGCTTCAGAAAACAATCTATAAATCTCCGGTGTTATCTTCCTGACAGCCTCCTAATCTCTGCAGGTTGTTGTTAAGAGCTGCATTAAACTAGCCTGTCATTGATCCCAGCTCTCACTGCTTCTCCAAGAGATGCACTTCCTGTGATCAATTAGGAAAAGAGACAACAGCTTCTTAAAAGCATCTTTACAACAGGACCCTGCAATAACAGATCTTCCCAAAATGTGTATCTCTGACATTTATATCATGCTTTGTCAAAGTGCAGCCAGCATCTGCACCGACAACATTATTCAGTCAACTGAAATAAGTGAAAAGCTTAGGTTCCTCGTGTTGAATCATCATCTTTGCCTCCAACTTCACCTCAAGTAAAAACAGTTATCTTAAAAAAGTGCTTGCAATTTCTTGCCATTTAATGAATTTTGAGTCAGGCTTAGACAAGCTCTAGATGGTAACTACCTTACTCTTAATAACTTCTTGGGGGAAGTAGACTGTGAACCTGCCTCCATGTTAAAACCTTGAGAACCAGCCTGCTTATTACCCTGATGTGGCACAGAAACTTAGTACTGGTAAGAAAAATATCCCCCCAAAAAAATAGTATATGGCTATTAGCAATAAGGTCTTGGCATTGGATTTCTGCTATGGAAATTGTGTTTCTCCTGACTTGTGCACAAGGTGGAAAAGGTAAAGGTCGTTTTTACTCCCGTTCTAGCCAAGGTAAAGTCCCGTTGTGTTGATGAATTTAAAGTAATATAATTATCTTTAAGAGGTTACTGTCCAATTATTAGAAAATTATTAGCTCCCTAGTTTCTGTACAGGAACCTGAATGTGGGGTGGACAAAATGATGGTAGAAAAGGACAAGGAGTGCTGTATCCTGTTGTTTGGTAAGGCAGCTTTTATACTGGGCTATTTAATTCCAGAATAACTTGTATCACACGTATCAAGACTGGGCTTTCATATGTCACTCCTCTTGTATGTATTTTTAAAATGTTTTTAAGCTTAAAATTAAGAAGAGATTGGCCTTTCAGCTACTGTGCTTTTGTAGTACTTGGAGCAGTCTGTCACCTTAACAAGGGAATAGACTGGAAGAGGAAGATAATGATCCTTTGAATTTAGAAAACGTATTCTCTATATTTTCTGGGCTACAGCAAGATGGAGTAGCACAAATGCTGCTGGGCTAGTTTTCCATTTCACATCTTTGTAGCCACTGACACTGACAAAAAAAGCTAGTTTTGTGTCTTGGCTGTCAGGGATTTTAAGATGCGATGCTCTAAAATCGCAGCAAAAGGATGGCTCTGTTTCTATGTGCACTTGCAACACTCCATGTAATTAGCAGGCTGAGCAGGAGAGCTGTATTTAGCTCACTAGCTCTTAAATGGAGTTACTTTCATTTGTTTACTGAATGTCTCTACCCACTAAAGGCTAATGAACTGGTAATGGATCTGTCAGAAAATGGAAAAGACAAATACTTCTAAATGTTGCTATTGTAGCCTAAGTATGTGGCCATTATTGCTCTTCTAACTCATGCTCTTCATAAGAAGGAAGGAGGTGAGAGATTTGGTATTCAATGGGTGTAAGGAAGCACAAGAATAATTTATGTACTGATGGAGTGGAAGGGAGGAGAGTAGCAACCCTCAGGAAACAATAAAATAAGCAAGCATATTCTTCCTTCGTATTTCAGTGATGACTTTCCCACCTACAGCCCCCTACTCCCGTGTAAAGTATATTAATCTTCCCAGTTTTTATTTGTGCTAGATAAAACCTTAAGTGAAGCACTGCTTAAAGTTTATTACCTGAAACAAAGGGCCAGTCAGGTTATCAACTTCAGATGTGATGGGGAAATGCAGTGTTCAGAGTAATGCCCAAATAATAAATTCAGGCTAATTTAAACAAAGAAATTTCTCTCTGAAAAATGTGAAGAAAGCACATTGTCACCACTTGCCTGAAAATTACGCTTACAGTATTTTGTAGTTTTGAGCATTTTTTTTCCTGAACTAAAATTCCAGTCTTCTAAATCTGCATGACTCATTTTGGCCCAAAATATTCTCTAACTGAAAACAACCAAGAAAGCCCTGGGCAGGCTGCCTTTGCAGTTGAGTATATGTAATATTAAGTGCAATTACTGAGAGATCAAAGCTTTTATGCATAAGATTGCTATGCTAGTGCAGGCAACCCAATGTTTATGTATTGAGTAAACAGCACTAGTAATGCTTTAACAATAAAATGAAATAATTTCTGCCTTTAAGAAAGAATAATTAAATTTCATAACATTCACATATTGGAAGGGCTCTTCTGTCTGATTTTTAACACCTCTGACTTTTGGAAGCAAAATATGTAGATATGTAAAGCTTTTTTTTATGTAGTACAGTTTCAGGGGTTTGTGGTTTTTTTTTCCCTGTAGTCTGTTGTCACTCCTTCTATATATAGTTTGTCTTCAGTTTCCTCTGGTGGTGTTATTCTGCACTTGTTAAAATTTTATGAGGACTGTATTTATGACAGATGTTACATTTTATCTGGTGTTATTTCATTCCCTCTGCATCTGGAGGCTGGGACAGGTTCAGATGTACCTTGTGTCAGAGTTTGACTCTGGACAAGTGTGGAGGAAGCAGAAGGGACTCCTGACTCCCAGCTCAGACCCTTCTCTTGAATCAGAGTTGTTTCTTTGCTCTTACCTAGCAAAAGCAGTTTGAATTTTTAAATGATTCATGGCTATAGGAATGGATTGGTTCCATTGCTGCTGCTGCTGTTTGCTGAAGGAAGGGCATAGAGTTTCACAATCTGCATTAATTCTTTATTCCTCTCTAATAGATGTTTCTGCTGACCGTCTGAAGACAGCTTTCAGCTCTCTTACCTGTGTTCAGGGTAATGCATAATATGGTTATGGGGGGTAGATTAGCACAGTTTTTGGGGCCAGAGACAATTGTGGCTTAATTTTTTTGCAAGTAATAACCTCATCAATTTTTAGCTGTGGCATGGTCGTTAGAAAAAGTTCAAACTATGATTTAATGACTCAAAAAGAGGTAGACTTACTCTTCTTCTGAGGGGCTGGAGGAGCCCAACAAGCCAAAAGAAGTTCCTTTTCTGTTGAAACCAAGATATTGGAAGGAGAGTCACTCTTGAAGAATATAAGAGGGAATAAAAAAAAAAAGTATTTCTACCTTCTCAGAAAACACTAATATACTCTATGCAATTATGGTTGCTCTTCATCCAAATATGTGCCCTGACTGTTTAAGAATCAGGATGGTATCTAGGTGCTGTTGTGAAAACAAAACGTGTTTCAGCTCAACAGACCGTCATACTTTAAAAAATTAGTCCAGTATTTTCTGTAAGAATTTTGTAGTATTTCTTAGAAGTTGTTTTAGCAGCAGTTCTTTCTGAAGCCCTCCTTATTTCTAACATAATAGGTGTAGGTTTGACAGGAATTAGGCAGTGTCACACATCCCTCCCTGTGAGGTGTCTCCCAAACACTCAGTGCTCTGCTCCTGACACAGTGAGGTGTGGAACCCTCAGCTGGTGAGAAATGTTCTAACACAGCTCCTTGCCAATGCTGACACAGCCACTGCACACATCTTGGATGGGGAATTTTGTGCCTCCATTCCATTATCCCACAGGACTGCAGCACCTCTGGGCTCTTGGGGGCTACCGTGACACCTTCTCTTGGGCTTCTGACTGCATGCTGTCCCTACAGACACCAAACACAGCTACTAATTTGGAGAAGCAGTGTTAGGAAATATCAGTGCATTTGGCAGTCGACTCCTTTTGGAAAGCCACCTTATTTTCATTGTGCCCTGCTTTTCATTTCTTCCCTCTGCCATCTGTGCCAGTTGAAAACAAGGTGGGTGATGTGAGGAGTCAAATGCAACCCATGCACCAGTGGGACAGACCAGTAGCAGATCCCCATCCCAAATTTGTCTTAGAAATGTTGTGGTCAGTCCTAGACTTAGCCTGACCCTGATCAAATCTTCCTTTCATCTTAAAAAAAAAAAAAAGATTTCCTGCAATCTGGAGAAATTATGTCTCAACAGCATGTGACTTCTTTTTTGTTCAGATTTTAGTAACATATTGTTTTCTGTTTAAAAAGGATCCAAGCTGTTTAAAAGTAGAGATGTATAATTTTTGTTTAAGAATGTACACTGTAAAAGACCAATGTGCCTTTTCAAATCATTAGTTCAATGTAGATGACCAAAGACAGATGCTCTACAGTAACATGGAACTTGTCAAGAGATGACATCCTTTTTTGTAGACATTGCTGGTGAAATTAAAAATTAATTGCAGTAATGCATTTAATTTTACAAACATGCAAATTCCTTGTCAGACTATTTAGGATATTTAGTTTATATATCCTATTTAACATACAAAATTACATTTAAAATAAATGAAATTCTATATATAGTATAGCTATACTATGTTTATACATTACATATATTGTGTATATATATACGTATAGTATAGACATCTATAACTCAAATTATTTCCAAAGTAACATATTTTCTTTAACCAGAGAAATATCCAGCCTGTTTAGCAAAATCATTACTGTCACTTCGTAAAGACTTGCTGAAAAACACCTGTATTATTTTTCAAGTATCATAAAAAATGGAAAAGAAATTTATTCTTTCTGGAGGGCTCCTCACAGTTTTGCGTGTTGTGTTTTTTATCATAAACAGACTGTTGTTTTCATAGCATGTTTTGGAGTTTATTTAGTAAATAGCAGATTCCTACCACTAGGTTTGCATGAAGAGCTTCCAGAGAGAATTGCTGGTAGCACAAGAAACTGGATTTACTTTGCACCCTACGAAACCACCCTGGGATTGATGTGGCAGTGTGTGTTCGTGTCAGGGATTACTCTGGAAGGGACTGGCAGCACGTGTGCTCCTATGCTTGTGTAATTCAAATAAAATGTGTTCAGGTCAGGCAGGTTACAGCCACAGCTCGGAGTGGTTCTGCTCTTAAATTTGCCTCTGTTCCTCCTACCCACATCTCAGTTTCAAAATCCCTCAGTCTTGGCCCATGAGATTCAGATGCTGCAGCACTTCAGGGATATTCGGTAGAGCTAGAAATTTGGGTACCCAGTGACAATCTGCTCCGTGTTACAAGCCAGCTGCAGGGTTTCTTTGCTTATGTGACTTTATTTTGTAATCCACAATTTAGGCTGTGGCTATTATGCCTGCAGAATTCTTTCTTTTCTTTCGATGAGGACTGAAGATTAATTGAAATTGTGTAATGTTTTAAATACTTTGCTTGGAAGTGAGAGCATATATGTAGTTTTAATAATTTCTGTCCTCAAAATTCATTGCTGTATTTTGATTTGCATTTATTCATGGAAAATACAAAGTGCTTCATGATTGAGCTTACAATAGTATTTGTGATACAATCTGCATGTTATCAGAATTTTAAAAATGCTTGTCTGGACTACGAAGTTTAAGATTTTCAGGAAAATATTGAGGAATATCCACTGAGTACTTGGACAAAGCCTAAAATATATCAGAGTGAATTTATTATACAGATATTTCCTTATTTCACACTAGAGGTTTTAATTTTTAATGATTCTTCAGCACTTTTAGTTAGCAATTTCTTGTCATGTTAGTTTTAATAATTTTTTCTTGCCTTTTACCTACATGGCTACTGTGACATTTCCATTTTTATGTACTAGGAAGAAAAGATTTCTTGAGTCACTTAAAAGCCATAGAACTTAGATCTTGCTGGAGGTTTTTAGAAACAATTAAGTTGTGCTGTATTCTAGCAAGTATTTTAAAGGCCAGTTTGAGCAAGAAATTTAGCTAAAGGCTCGTAAAACAGAGTGAAGCTAAAAGCGTCTCCATGATACCCTGTGGGAACCTGGAGGCTCAGAGACCCTGGCAGGGGGCTCAGAGAAGCTGGCACAGAGCCCAAAATACCTGTGATTTGGATTTTAGCTCATGGGAACGATTGCCAACCTTAAAAGAAGAATTACAGGTC
>JAWWMU010000243.1:28885577-28903040 GCA_035048155.1 Cinnycerthia olivascens | reverse complement strand
ACAGAGCCCAAAATACCTGTGATTTGGATTTTAGCTCATGGGAACGATTGCCAACCTTAAAAGAAGAATTACAGGTCGCAAGAGTTTAAATAGAGTAGTAATAAGTTTGTCACAGGGTGTAAAAGTAGATTTTAGGTTTTAGTACATGCATGGGGGTGTGTGGTGCTAAGATGGAAGAAACCTTTTTAGGTTTCTTCCTTCTTCTTCATACTCTCTCCATTTTTTCTGTTACGGGGACATAACTGATTGGTTTAGAGTAGAAACTGACTGTCTAATGTAGATGATAGGTATTGGAAAACCATTATAAATAAAGTATACATAGTTTTTAGCATAAAAGATAAACCCTGCCTCTCAGGAGGGCAGAGAAGGAGAGTGCCTTCTGCTGTCCTGCCAGAAAGACCTTGGCAGGGCAGAGAAAGAATGTAATAGATAAGCTTAAATAAACAACCTTGGAAGCAAGAGCTGAAGATTCAGAACTCCTTCTTTGATCTCGGGCGGGGGAAAAAGGACTTTACATTGTCGGGACCAAACAGCAAAAAAGCACCAAATCCGACAATACCCCAGCTCAAAATGCTGCCCTTTTGAGGGTTTAGTGCCAGACCATGAGGAGGTTTGATGCCAGACTGAGCACTCAGGGAGCTGAGCCCTTCCTAGAGGGCAGCGCAGGAGCTCCCCTCGGACCACGAGGGCAGGGTGCCAGCACAAATCAGATGTGAAGCCTCACGATGAGATAGAACAAGCAGAATATTCCGAGCAGGGGGAGCTCAGCCCAGCTTGAGATGGGCTCTGTTTGCCCTGATCTCACAGGTGCTGATTGGGCTGGGGGATCGCTGGAGCACCAGCACGGCCAAGCCGCGCTGAACCCCAGCGCTCAGGCTGCCCCAGCCTGGCGCTCAGCACGGCCTCACAGAGCTCTGCAAGGATCCAGCAGAGGGGAACACCCACCACCTTCTAGTTCTGGTGGCACCAAGGTAGCTAAAATTGTGGTAACACATGTCACTGTGCTTCCAAGGCTCCAGCGTGATTCTGGCATTTAAGAGCTGGAAAGGAAACGTAGCTGAGGCCAACAAGGTCAATGCACGTGGCAGTCAGTCAGAAGCTGGCATTGGAATTGTATCTCACCATGGCCATGCACGTTAATTAAAGAAGGATATATAATGGCAGAAACCACAGATACATGATGACAGGTTGCACACACAGCATGAAATGAGAGAAATCAAAATTAGGAAAGGAAGTGGAAACAGAAAAGCATTATAGAATCACAGATTTCAGTTGGGTGTTTAGTATACATCTCCAGGGCAGTATAGATTTTGACAGCATGGCAACACTAAGAAATCAACAGCTCCTGAAATCTTTATATGCAATACAAAGACTACAGCTTTTCCATGTGGTGCTTAGTTTAAAATGCTCTGGTAAACCAGAAATATCTCAATTTGCTGTGTCTGTTTCCTCTTCTCATTAGGTCTTGGCAGTAGTATAGATAAAATTTAGAATTTCTCTGAGATCTAAATCCTCAGCAGGATTATGTTCTCAGCAATCATATATATTGTGACCCACCTAAGCCTAATAATTTTAATGAAATGCAAAAAATTTACTCCTGGTACTGAAGTAAAATTGTAGTTTAAAGTGAGCAGAATAACAAGCCTTTAACTAAATAGTAAAAGTTAAGTAGTAGATATCTTTTGTGACTGTTGCATATGCTTCCAGATAAGACTTGAAAGCTTTGAATTAGTCCTTTTAAGATGGTCCCACATAGATAATTTTGTCTTGAATATCTGATGGAATTGGAGCCTTTGTACTTGTTTTTAGTCACCATCATCTCCTGCCACTCATCTCCTAGAATGAAAGTGGATCTGAAGAAACCGTGTTTTAACACCCTTTCCTAACCTTCCAAAATGCAGAGGTAGCAAAGAAAAAAAACTCCAGGTTGTCTTTCTCAAATATTACTCGAATTTGGATATGCTGTAACAAACTATTGTCAAGGATTGGAAAAGGGCACAGGTGAGAGCTGCAAAGAGATTATCCCAGTTTGTGCCAAGGGCTAAACAATCCCTGATTAGCTCCTGGATTAACTGGAGCTTCATAAAAGCATTGTATAATTATCTTTTCTCCCTGCTTGAGCTCTGCACAAGAGCTTTACAGCCAGAGCCAAGGATCCTACAAGGATAGAAAATGCTGTGATTAAAACTTGGGTTGTGGTTTTTTTTTTTTTTTCAAATAATAGGCAGGCAGCAATTTCTATCAAACTGCTCTGTACATGAAAATCTGTCTTGCCAAAGCTGGAGCTGACTAATCACATGATGCTAGTTAATAATGAAAACATATCCCAAACTTGCCTCAGACAACTACCAATTTATTTTTCAGAAACAAATAATGTAATTTTCTCTAGAAATCCCTCTTTTCCATAAGCTACTGTGATGCTGGTGCTCAAGTACCCATATTTCATCAGCATATGGAGCAATAATAAACAGCTATGTTGTCTCCTCTTTTGGAGCTTGATTGCAAAGAGCCATTTTCTGTCAGGCACTGGGAGCTTGTTTAAATATTGTGCTCCGCATCATTGTATCTTCCGAAGAAGCAGTTTAATTTTGTCTAAACATTTTAATTGCGATCCTAAGGGAAGGGAAGTCATTGCCCATATTAAACATGAATCCCATTATACTAAAACGTTTATGTTTCTCAAAGGCTATTTATAGCTGCTTTCCTAGTGTATGGAAATGTAAAACGCCAGAGCTGAACAATCATCTCCTGGCTGTGCTTGCCAGGCTGAACCCTGGCTTGTTTATTCCAGGAGTCAGGCAAGGCACACGAACAAGGTTCCTTTCAGCCTCACCAGGAATTCCTGGAAACAGTGTTGCGGAGCTAAGGCAGGTGCCAGGGAAAGGGTGTGCTCAGCAAGGAAAGCAGAAGTTGGCCCTGCAGATGTACAAGGGAGAACAGTGCGTGGATCCAAGTCCCACAGGGACAAAACTAAACTGGAATGGAGTAAATGGTAGCTCTGCCACTAATCTGTTCTTAACAGAGGAATGAAGACATATTGCCATATTCTTGTCAGAAGTGTGGTGCACGCATTCTTCAACCTGGAGCAGATTTGTTTGCCTTCTTGATTCAGAACACCCTGAGCCGGTGTGAACCACTGGTGGTACAGAGCCCTACCCGTGTCTGCAGGGCTCTTTGCAGATTGAAATGATTTCTCACTCATGGCAGCAACCACCTCTTCCTCCCCACGAAGAAGAGCAGTACCAGAGTCTCTACTGCTAGTAACTTGTACAGCACAGTGATGTGGTTTACAGATGCAAATATCTTTGCATTTTGCACTAAATGGAACCTGGATGTAGCTGTGCACCTGTTTCATAGATTCTCACTTTTCAAGAGTTCATGAAGCCAGTGAAAGCCCAGCTTCATCTACAGGAAAACGAAACTGGGAATCTGGCACCACTATAACCAAGCAAATGTGGGGATTTAACATTCAGTGCAATTGCTGTTACCTTAGATATGCCATCAGGAGAATGCATTTTCTTTCAGATTATTAGTGAATCTTGTGCTGAATGAGATCAAATCTAGTTTTTAGCATTTCATAGAAAGTGTTACTAATAACAACATAGCACTCCTGGCAATACCAATACCACAGAAACCCATTACTTTTCTGGAAACTACTGAAAGTGCAGCTTAACTTCTATCAAAGGCAAAACATCTAAGAAAGAGAAAGCCATTATATATTTCTCAGTACTCAGCATACTCTCACAGGTTTTTGTGTTACTGACAAGAATGAGTTTTCCTTCAAAAAACCATTTTCAATAAAGAAAATAAGGTTTCTGGAAAAACAACGTGATTTTTATAAAAAATATTAGAATTCCTGGAAAGCAATTTAATTTGGATTCAAAGACTTATAGAAATCTGAAAAATATAAGTAGAAAAGGTTTCATTTTCTTTTTTTTCCCCCAAAAATATTTCTTTTTAAAATTATTGGTTTTTTTTTAAGTTAATATAGAACAGTATTCACAGGAAATTTTCTCCTCTCCGAAAGAACTTCCCCCTGTCCCCAGTATATTGAGTCTGCCTGTGAACATCTCACTGAGCTAGCTGGCTGTAGACTGAAATTTCTTTCTGTTCACAGATCATTACCTAGGAATAAACTATAATAAAACTGAAAGAACAGTAGAAAGTGCCAGTGAGAGCCAATCTGTATCATCAAAACTTGCTCTTCTTTTCCTGTCCTTTCTCCTCCTTGACAGTATTTAATAGACCACCTGACCCTGCTGGCAACAAAACTGTGAAACTGCATTTTCTAATATCCACAGCATCACAGGGAGCATCCATTTCTAGGAACCCCTGAGTGCTGAGCTAATATTGCAGGCTTATTCGGTCCTACATAATTAGTTATAATGACAAAAAGGACTACCAGAACATAAAGTCTTTCCAGCAGGCACTGTCATTTCTGGATGGTGTTTTATATTGTCTAGACTGTGGCTCTCCAGCTCCAGTGGAACCTCAATTAATGTACAACATAAAAGAGGGTGAAACATTTTGATTACTCGGAGCATGGAGAGAAGAAATGATGCAACGTATTTTAACATATTATTCTTGCCATTTTATAAAATAACATTGTAACTATTTTTTTCCCTTGATGTTAAGAGGAAATTAGTGCCTTGCAAAGCTAACATAGCAAATTAAATAGGAAGAAGAAAGACTTATATTGTTTTTAGTATATTTGTAGCCTGAGTAACTATGTATGTCTGTGTGTATTTGTGCATGTTCATGCATACATGAATAATTTAGTCAGCTAAACAGTAATAGGATGTGAAGTTGAAATTGGACATTGTTACAAAGGACATTTCTAAGTGCTATTAGTACTTGGAGCTATACCTACATAGTAAAATTGACAACAAGCAGAACTTGACACCTTTAATTTAAGTGTTACTAGACATGCCCATTTATTGTGCAACTTATTAATTAATATTTTAGAAAATTTTTGTCATTGTCCACAGATATGTAGATTTTATCATCTTAGGCCTGTCTAGAGTAATTATTTGCTGAGTTTAAGATTAAGAAGAGTCAGTCATTTAATGACATCAGAAAATGCCTGACTTCTACACTAGTCTAAATGTCTGCAGGGAGTGGTCAGAAGAATCTCTTCCTTGGCAGTCAGATGCATTTCTTTCAGTTACTACTGTGGATATTTCATTTCTCTTGCTAAAATTCAGCCTGACTTGCAGAAAAGAGCTTTTGAAAAAAAACAGGCAATGGAAGAGTGACTAAATACCACATATATACACCACAGTAGGAATGATATCTACTGACAAGCTGTCAATACAGCATGCAGGAATCCAACGTTCCTTTGTTATATTGGCTTTAAACTGCATATTTAATTCCTTGTGGATTCCTGTGGCCATGAAGCCTTCATGTGTGCCCAGTTCAGAGACATGGTTCAGTCAGGTTCTGTTTGCCATGCTATATCCCAACAGACAGCAATGTTGAAGAGAAAACTGCCAGTTTCAAATACAGGCTGTAGGCCAAGAAGTGCATTTGCTTACAGGAGACACTTTGAGGTTGTACAGTTTTAATTCAATGTTCTGATTAAGGAGGGTCTGAGGCCTTCCATTTCTCATTCCAAGTTACACCTGAGAATTTAGAAGTAAAAGAAGAACACGTTGCCAAACATTCACTGAGTTTGTCTCTCTCTTTTCCTCTATATTAATATTTAAAAAGCCTTTTGCTGTCTGCAGGTGGACTCACTCTATAATCCTTATATCTATATTGGGTCATTGTATTCATGTATCTTCACTGTAAGTTGCAAGTTAATACTTTGTCCTCAAGAAAAGTCTTACAAAAATTAGGAAGAAGGAGAGAATCTTTCCTTCTAAACCTCTGCAAATATGTACCCATTTCCAGTTGTGACACTGTAATAATGTGGTGCTTATCACATACCCTTTGCTTTTTTCAGTTGTGTTTTTGTGATTATTATAAGAATGGTCTAAAACTGTGCTGTGCCCTGCCAATTTCTCAGTTTTATGACAGAAGCAAATGTCAGACTTGAGAAGTGACACAATGTTTTGACTTCTTTGAATATTATTTACCAGTGTAAGTTTTGAGCAGTTCACATTTGGCTGGCACTTCTGTTCATACCCAGTGAAAGCTGCTCTGTGCTAAGATCAAAAGGAATCATTATTCTGATTCACTGAGCGTAAGGAGTCATAAAGATATTCTTATAACACTCTGGCAAGGACAAAAAAAATAGCTTGGCACTAAACCATGTATAGGGCTGTGATTGTAACATAATGGCAGATGATGAAAATTAAATCCATTCCTAGAACATGACTGTAAAGATTTATCTAACTACAGTCTGTAACAGGTAATTTGCTTGCTCTCGTTTGGCAGCAGGACCCAGGAGGTGCAGAACCAGGCAGGAGGGTGGGCTGTGTCTCAGGGTAACTTGCACCAGAGCTCAGCTGCTGTTTCACCCTCCTAAGCCTTGGTGCCACAGACATTCCCCTGCTTTTCAGTTAAGAGCAAAGCCTGAGATCTGTAGACTCAAAGAGCAGTAAAAGGCACTGGCATACCCTAACATAGGGATGGTCCTGACATTTAAAATTAAGAAACTTTTTCTAGGCACCTAAGTCCTTGGATTTTGACAGAGAAAGTTTCCTTTGTACTTTTCCTGAGGAAAGAGTAAACTAGAAATGTGCACGTGACTTTACAGACAATTTTGCTAGAACCTTTAACGTTGCAGTTCTGCTTTTATCTGTAGACTTATTAAAAACATGCAGAGGAGAGTCACCTCCTTTCCCTCTATTTCCATACCTGTGGTAGCTGACTGTAGCCTGTAAAAATCACGTGTGCCTCAGGTCACACTGTCAATGAGGACAGTACCAGTTGATTTTCCTCTTCCCTGGTGGTTTTCCAGAGGAAGACATTTTTGAAGTTCCATAAGTTGAGCCAGGATAGAGGAGGAAAAGCAAGCTATGTCAGAGACAGGAACTGCTTCTTTGGTGGCAGATTATTTTCTCATTCAAGTGTACTTTTCTTAGCCATGGTCAACCTGAATTAACATTTTCCTGAGCCACGTCAGATTTGATCTAGGGAAGTATAGTTTCAGCAAAAATCATAGTTTCAGGAGAAAAAAAGGATTTTGCATTTGGAGCATGGACGCCAGTACATTGTCTAGGAAATGGGCCTCTGGGATCTCAACCTATCATCACTGAAGTGTGAAGTTCTTATTGTATTGCTTTTCATAATGTATCTGCTACATAAATATTATTCAATACCTGCAAATTTGCACTAGTGGGAAATGGAGAGGTTATAATGCAGGGAAGATTTATGCCAGCTAGATGTTGGGCTGTCATGATTAAAAATTTTCCACCCGTTATGTGAATCCTATTGATCATTGCAGGAAGCAGAAAATTGTGCTGTTCATTGATTTTGCGTGGCTGCAGAATGCATTAGGCCTGATGCATTTGATGGGTAGCCAGGTTTTCAAAGGAAGTTCAGTTAAGCTAATCTTAGTTCAGAGGAATATGCACAATGGAATAAGAACCCTTGTAATTGCAAGAGCAAATAGAAGAGTCGGAGGACTATATTATGAACCATATCAGCATAAGAATTAGACATGAGCCTTCCCAAGACACAACAGTAAAACGCATCAAGGCTTTGATGCTGCTTTTCATGAACGTAGCAATTACTGGGTGAATTGGGTTTTACTTTCTCCCCCATCAGCCAAGATAGTGAACAAAAAGCAATTAGTTCTTCTGCCTCCTTAGCAAAGGGGGCTTATCAGGTTTTCATCAACTCCTTAAAACAACATGGTGAAGAAAGGAGTTTGTATCCAAAAGTAGAGCAGGAAGGGTACAAGGGAAAAGGGGAGGGAAAAGAAAGAAAACTTGCAGACAGAGGGAATTTTACCTTTGAAATTTGTTTCTACTGATTTGGTCCTTATTATCTCTGCCGTTTTATTAGCTTATGATAATGCTTAGTGTCATCTCTGTATCACAAGCTGCATTTCTATGAACAAAGGCTTTCAGCAAATTTAATCCCCAAAATAAATTCTGTCAGTATCTAATGCAGGGATTAATTCCAATCTTAGAAATAAAGAGAAGAAAAGATTATTTTGCATCCCAGCTGGATGCTGTCTTACTGGCATGTTAATACAATGTAAAGAGTTACATCTCTGTGATAAAGGAAATATTAAAATCACATTTATCTTTGGGTAGTACATTAACTCTTCCTGGAAGTCCAAGACATACAGATCATTAAACATCTGGGTAACTTCCAATAGTGACACCCAAGCCACTTGGATCCTGCAAAACTTTTGAAGGGTACGTATCCTTAAGCATATGTTTACTCAAGGTTTTTGTTCTTTACTTGGTAGTTCTAGTAATTTTATCAAGAAAAATGTGCACAGAAATTACTACTCATAGAGTTTGTTAATACTTCTTTTATATTAAAAAATGCCAAAAATGCTACTAACTATACTAAGAAGTATTTTTAAAGGTAATATAGATATGTTTACTCAAATAATAGATTAGGTGAAAAAACCCCACATGGGTATTATCACATTCTCACTGGTTTGTGTCTTACAACATCAGATTTTCAAAACAGAGTTTCTGTCACAATGACAAATGTAAAGGCACAGCTCCTTTAGCTTTCACATATCATTAGGTGAACAAAAATTGTATTTGACCATCCCAGCATAAAACCAGTACCGAGTGAGGCTGGAGTTGTGTGGTTTACGAGTGGTTAGTAACTCTGAGGGGGAAATAGAAAGTTTTGGTCTTAGTACTGCAAAGATGTTATAACTGTAAACATGAGTTTAACTCTTCAAATAAAATGATACTGAACATACATAAATGATCATCATAAAAACCTATGGAAAGTTTTCACTCTTTTTCTTCTCCATTTAAGGTACAGATCATAGTGAGTATTTAATTTTGCCAGCAGACTAAGAAAATTTCAGCTAATCTTTGACTAAGTCCTACAAACATTTGAAGAGTAACTCCGAAATCCTGCAAAGATGTATCCCATACATGAAGCTTTGGAGAACTGAAACCTTAATCTGTAATGAAGAAGCAAAGCCCTGTACAGTAGTTTAGTTATCCCTCTGCTTTCTAAATATAGCCATGTCTGGGGGATTAAAGCAACAGCAACAAAACCAGTGTTGTAACATAAAACATCAGGATTTGAAAGAATGGGAAATGACACAAGGAGCAAGGATCACAGCTCTGCACTGAGGTCTTTAGCTGTGCAACCCAGAGGATAGATTTGCTCTTGTCTGGAAACCAGCCCAGTTCAATTTAAAAGACCAGGTTCAGGAATTACTCAGACACAGCGTGTCTGACTAGACTGGAGCAATTGAAATATTTGCCCACACAGTTGCTTATCAGACAATGTATTCTTCTTTTGACAGACCTTTCATCAATATTATTTAACAGCTGTTTACTCCTAGAACATCCAATTACCAATTAAATGTTATTAAAAGCATTGCATCACTTTTCACTGATTTAATTCTGCTGTTTCCCCAGGAAGATGTCACAGACCGCAGGCTTTAACTTTTTCCAGCAGGCAAATCTGAACTGTAATTCTGTACTGTGCATCAAACTGCATGGCTATAAATAACAAGGGGTGACAAACGAGCACATCCAGAAACCCAGGGGTAGAACCAAAAAAAATGCTGATAGATAAACCACCTGCTAGCTTGAGGTTCTTGGCTGCAAACAGGAGGGTTTCCTCTCTTATTTTGCACAGTATTTCACAGTGGCAGCCTCTGAGATTTTAGGCCTGTAAAAGGCACTGCACTGCCCTTATTCCCTGTATTCACAATGCTTGTCAAAAACCATTGCAAGGCAATTATGACAAGTACCAAGACAGAGGAAAGAAAATGAGATAAAATGCAAATGAAGGGAGAGGACTCTGAAGCTGTGGGATGTGATCTCAGTGACCTCCTGTGGGGCTGTGAAGAGGCACAGAAATGAGCTATACAGTCTTGCTGTTTTCATAATTTTTGCCATAAGATTTGTTTTGCTGACTCCTAAAAGTGTAATTTGCAGGAATTAAACATTCATAAGTCATGTGACTCCTACTCTGGAGGGTATTTAGGAAATTTGGAAGGGGTGGGGGAGAAGCAGCTCTGAAACTTAAAATTAACATTTTCATTTTGTGTGGCTAAATACAGAGAACTTTTGTTTCTATCAAGTATTATAGCCAAGTCAATAACAGGCTTAGGTCACTCTGACTGTCAACAAAAAGAAGTAAAAAAACATAAGAGTTGGCTATTTTAAGCTATGCCACTGGAATGTTAGTTTATCTAAAACTTATGGCTTCTTCTACTACAGAGTCAGGCTCATCTGCAGAAGGTGTCCTGCACCCCATCTGGAAATTAATAGCTCTTCATCTGTCATGGGCTTCCTAAAAGAATGATGTTTTGGATAAAAGCCAAACAAAGCTCAATATTGTTTTCAAGAAGAGTAAAGTACTTGTTTGTTGTTTTTTGGTTTGTTTTGGGGTTTTTTTAGTACAAGAATTTTTGAACAGGAAAGAGAACCAGAAAAACACAAAACGGTTGTACAAGACCATGAAAAATTCACATAGAAAAAAAAAATATTTTTGATGAGCTACATAGAATCCATTTAAGGGTCCAAGATCATGGTCCACAAAATTTGGGCAGTGTTACAGTGTCCAGTCTCCAATAATGGGATGTCTCATATGAGTCTTCCAGCAGGGAGGGCATCTTACCTGTTTGTCTAAGACAGGTGAAGCAACAAATATTATCATTTTGATGGGAAAATAAAGTTTAGCACAGTTTAAGCTGAAATGAACCATTTCAGTCCTTCTCACAGGATTTGTTCTCTGGGCACTGAGGTGTTCCACTCCCTCTGGATGGGACTTTGTCACTGTGCCATGAGAAAATCCATGTGTTTCTGCAACCCTGGTGAAAGCCCTGATGCTATTTTTTGACATTTTTTTTTCAATACAGCTTTTTCCTTTTCTTTCCTGAAATCTCATTTCTTTCCCACCACCCTGCTCCTCTCCCGCTGCCCCCATCCTGTTGCCCAGAGATTTTTTAGCTGTATCTAATACATCTATTCAGAGCATGCACCAAGGTACAGCTGCTGGGGCTTTTAGGAGATGAAAGAATAAAAAGTTTTTTGGCAGAGTCCCTGAAACACAGGTAGAATGGATTCTTGAGGAATCCCAAACAGCTTGAGTGTTGAAACAGCTCGTATCCATCTCTGTGACTTTCCTCTCAGATCACATACACAATCTGTGGCGTTTCCTGACCTCCAGCTTTGCATCCTGGGTGCATTCTGTAATCCTAGAAATGCCTTTTGCTCACCAAATACTCTTTCTCATAAAATTCCCAAAGTTTTTAGTTGTGTAAGTTCACTGTTCTTCTGAATGTCATGGTCCATCACAGTGTTTTAAAACATTGCTCATTTAGACAGACATCCTGATAAGCACTGAAAAGCAAGTTATCATATTCTTCATGGCAGGTCATGCATGAGTTTTATGCATTATTTGTGTCCCAAATAACTCTGATCATTCCACAAAACATCCTATTAAATGTCTGCTATTTAATGATACAAATAAAAGACAAATTTTCATATCTGAAACTACCTTTCCTCCCTTTTGATGGAAATTGAGGATGTTTTTTAATTTCCATTAGATCTCCTTTTTAATTATAAACCATAGTTTCTTTTATTTCAGACTGCTAAATGCAGTGGAACAAAACTGATTTCAGAGAATTAAGTTCTATTTAGATTCATTTTAATTTTATTACCACTTTGCTCATAGGATTTGCCTTCTGTGGGTGTGTTTGGTAAGAGACAACATTACAATATTATAAAAAATACGTACTAGAAAACAGTAAAAGGTACACGGATGGTAAGGTGGAAGAGAGGAATAAATATCAGTTGCTAAGATGCTAAAATTAAGTGACTGCTATTTTCTTACCCCAAAATTAGGTAAGCTACGAATCGATGAGAGTTGAGCATGAATTCCATGCCCTGTCCTCTATATCATGTGTCCATCTGGCTTGTTATAAATCTGCTCTGGTGAACCCTGGGGAGTGTCACGCTCCATGCTCTGCCTCTTCCCCATCTAAATGCCTGCTTCCCTGGGCAGCATTATCTACCTGTGCCAATGGAGTTGGGCTGTCCTGGCCAGCTCATCCCCAGCTGCAGAGCCTTGGCAGGAGCTGCCTCTCCCAGCCCTGGGCCACACAGCTCTGGGGTGACCCTCAAGGAAATGTGAGCACATCCAGGGAACTCAATGACCTTGCGTTCCCTGTGGTTCTTCACTGAAGATTTTAACTGCTGCATTTGACCTTCATTTCTTTAGAGCATTTGAAAATGAGCTAAGGTTTAATGCCTGCTTTTGTCCTTTCCTGAAGTGCAGCCACCATGAATTGCTTAATTAACTCATTAGGGCCTTAAGCCAAGCAGGTATCTAAGCCAACTGTGCCTTTAAGACCCATCGTGAAAGGGCTGGAACTACCCAAGCCTAAACCCACAACATGTTCCTTTCCATGCTTGAAAAACCTCAGGCAGCACAACGTAAAGTCAGAGTTAAAGGGTGTTTGAAGACAACTTGACACGCTATTTTTCTTTATTATAAAAGTACACATAGTTCTCCATTTCCTTGCAAAAAGAATCAGTGCTGCAGTTCATTCCTATTTTTATTAGAAATTATTTGTAGCCTTCTAACCTCATGCTCCCTAATTTACTTCAAGATTTCAGGTTGCCTCAGTTTACCTTGTTATCCAGATTCCTTCCACTTAGCCAGAAGCAATATTAAAGGCTGCAGCAAATGTTATGGACGTCCACTATTTCTCTTGTCTTTTGCTGTAAAAACTTTCTCTGGAGAACAGGTTTTTACTGTTTTGTTGGTTTACTTTTTACTGGTTTACTTTTTTATTAGCAAGTGATAATTAAATTGGGAAGTGGCAGCAAGAAGCATTACTCACAGTGGAAAGTGATCCTTTGAAATAAGGGTTTGTAGTATTTTCTAAGGAAAGAACATAACAGGCAGTAAGACAGGGAAGCAGACCTGTTATCTGAATGAAACAGATACAACTAATAAGTAAAATATAGAAACCAAAATAACAAATGGTACATTGTAAATCAAATCCTCCTTTATCTTGATGGGACGAAAAGGAACTTAGGAGTATGCTTTGTTTTTGTGCTAGGAATTTTCTTAGCCATTTTGACAGTTTTGTAAGTTACTTCTGTGCCCTATACAATGTAGTCATTTTGTCAGTTAATTACATCTTAAATTCCATGGAATTTAATTTACTCTTTCATGTAAGTAAGCTCCAATGGATTAGAAGAACATAGGAAGAGTAAAAGATACTGGCTGGAGAACAAAACCCCATTATGCTCCCCATCATAGAAAAAGTGAGATTCCATAATGTTCTACTGTTCCATTTTTTTGCTCTTATGGAAGAAAAAAATACTTTGTGTTTCCTTTCAGTGGTAATTGTTAAACATTCTCTGCCTATCCCCCAATATAAAAATATTTTATCTCTGAGATCTGAATAAAAAATATTTCATTTCAATAATTTAGATTATTTGAGTCCTTTTTTTTTTTTTTTTTACAAACCAATATAAATCAATATTTTCCTGTGCAGATTTATGTTTTATTTAGCAAACAGGAAGATTTACAACACTAGTTTAGGTTCTTCTACCGTAAGCTGACTTCCCTGTGATCTGCATGTCAGCCTAACCCATTCTTCCTGTGAAATGCAAGAACTGGGGGGAAAAAAAGAGGAAATAAAGCCTTTTAATTGTATTATATAGTGACTGTATGGGAGGATAAATGCAGACCTTTTTCCATGAGTGACAGGTAGCCATAAAGCTGGAGCCAGCAACATTCCCTGCCTCTCCTGGCTGTACCTACATCTAACCTGCTTACTCTTACTCAAGGCAGCTACTAGCCTTTATAAAGGGAAGAAAAAAGCTAAATTCTTTTTTTAAAAATATGTTCACAAAGTTTAGAAATCAATCCAGATGAGGGAGGATTTTTTAAGTATGCCATTAACCATCATTTTTAAAATACCGAAATAAGCAGAAGCCTGCTGATTATTTTGTAGCAAATCTCATTGTCAGCAAAGTAAATTCTGCATTCTCAGAAAATTTTTTCTGCTATAAATATATATCAAAGAAGTAGTCTATTGGACAGAGACAAATCAATCAATAGTGCTTCCTTAGAAACTCTGAGTCATTTCTTTAACAGCCTTCCCCATATGGTAATTTCTGTGAAGTTTTCCCACATGTGCTCAATAGAAGGGCACTGCACACACCCTCCAGCAGCCATAGAGCCACCATATCCTGCTGTTAAATGTGTAATTTATGTATTTTTTAATAAAACCTATGTGAACATGGATTGAATATTCCTATTTTTTGTTTCCACAGCGGTATGCTGCGGAGAAATCTGTTTCAGTATTTCACAAAGCTATTTCTGAAGTTTTTTGTTCTCTGGTTCAATTACTTCAGAAGCCAAAATTCATGAGGTTCGTGGAAATGTTTGAGTTAGTTATTTGACTGAGCACATCTAAAGGGTCATCTCCTTTTTCTCAGAGAATTTCAAGCTCATCTTTTCTGTATCCAGTAACATTCTCAAAACGCAGTGTTTGAGTTAGTGACAAGACAGATACACTGGCAAATGGGAAGGGCTGTGCGAAGGATCTTGCAGCACTGTAATAATTTCACCTTTTTAATGTAAGAAGTCTTTCAGTAGCAATACAGAATTACCTCGTTTGGTGATAAATCCCTGGGGCACAGCACCTTGCATGCTTGCATCTAGATGAATCAGGTAATTTTACGGACTGACTGGAAATTTCAGATGACAATTAAAACCATGTAAAAATTACATGCACTAAGAAGCCAATCTTGTCTTATCAGCTTTCAAGGACTTGCAAGACAGATTCCTTCCTCTCATTTTTCTCATACTTCTTTTTTTCATTCTCTGTGAAGAGATAAAGCATTAAATTCATTTGGAAGATACTCTAATGGCCTACCAGAGTAACATATACCTGCCTCATATACAGAGGCTTTCAAGACCATTTAAAGAGGAACACAGCACTATTTTTTCCCATTCATTGGAAAATTTAGAGACAATTTTTATGATAGGGAAAGAACAGTAAAAACTTGAAAGTCTAGCTTGGGCTGAAGAATGTGGGATGAAGGGAGTTAATAGATAAAGCACTGCAACTGCACTTTAGAGGTCAGTAATTGTGAAATGAAAACCCCTGCATCATCACAACTAAATTTAGATAAATTTTCTTTTTAGATGATAAAGGTTCATCACTGACCTGTTCTTCCTTTGCATTATTCGGGCAGCTGCTTGTGTTCCTATTAGTGGTTATGAGCATTTACAGCCTATCTACCTGATTTTACATATTTTATAAAATTCCCTGCACATAAATCTTGAAAAATAGGTCAATATTTCAGAACGTGTTTTTAAAAAGTTATAAACTCTGTTGCATGGTGATTATCACATTGACCATATAACATGATTTTTTTAATAATTGAACTGTTTGGATTAGTTTTACCCTCTGCTTGATTGCTGTATGGGTAGCTGTAATTAACCTCTAGTGATGTTAATTATGCACAAAGTGGGATCTTGGAGTTGCTGACCATGCAATTTGTTAAACAACTCAGGAGGTGATATGGCTTGCACAGTGTTTCTTTGCACACTTTCAGCTTCTAGCACAATGTGAAGTCAAAGTGGTAAGAATTGTGCTTTGAAAATAATTGCAGAATTTGTTTGCTCAGTAAAGTCATTGAAGTTCATTTGTCTTGGAGTCAAAATGAGCAGAGGTGTCACCAAGATATTTCCATAAGGGTCCTGCTGCAAAAATCTTTTGCAGAAGTTTATCAAGCCAAATTAAACATGATTAAATTCCTCAAAGATGTCCTTTCAGGAAGGCCCAGTTCCAGTAAGAGCCTGTACACAGAACAGGAACACGACTCCATGTACTCCCTCTGCACTGACTTTACAGGTGCTGGCAGGAACCTCACAAAATACAACACAGGTATAACCTCTTTCATGTTGTAAAGGTGTTGGTATCTCAACAGAAAAATGCTCAGGGAGTTATCCTATGGAAAGATGAAATTGTGTGGGTCAGTTTATAAGTTTTTTAGGAAAAATTCTCACTCCATTACCTCACAGGGGATTAACTTCTGTTTCACACAGGGATCAAAAAATCAGTTTATCAGTGCACAGCTTCTCCAAGCTGCAAGCAATGCTAGAATTAGAATTGCAAATAAGTCTACAGACTAAAGCAATTAGACTAAAGCAGCCCATTTTCTGTTAAAATGAAGAAAACCTAACTGTTTAAAATGTGTGTTTAAATGTGTGTTAACACAAAACATCAAGTTTGTAATCTGTTTGTAAACAAGTGCAGCAAAGAACCCAGGACAGAAGCACTCCAGTAACAACTGGGAGCTCAAGGATCAGTCTCTATCAGGAGGAGGGCTGGAGCCTGTGGGACTTCTGAAAATATCCATTCTTTGATAATCACTTTACAGAAAAATGGTCTTTATTTTCCAGTTCTGTTGGATATGAAGAATATCTAGGAGTAAAAATGTTGTGTTTGTGATGCTGGTGTTTAGCCAAATTCTTATGGTTCACATGGCTATTTAGATATGTAGAGCTCCTTGGTGGAAAGAAATATCTCCAGAGATAGTCCCTCACTTGTGTATTTTCTCATCATTGAAAATATCAAGAGAGAACTTGATAGTTTGCTGTTCTTTGCATACTGACTAAATTGCTGCAATAGCAGCAGAAAAGTAAACATCAATGCCTTATTAATATCATTTCTTCATCTTAGCAAATTTAATTACATTGATGGTTTTGTGTAATTTGAAATTAAAATGCCCAATAAAATAGTGGGATTAAGTCAATATAATAAGAAAACATATTCATAAAAATGTATTTGCAATTTTCAAAATAAATTTTAAAGTATTTGGGAAAGAAAATGTTGAAAAATGCTATTTGAGCCAATATATTTTTTTAGATTAAGTAGAAAAAAGCAAATCTTAAAGTCTGATGAAGCTTCAGAAAGTTATTATCCTTTAACCTAATCACTCCTACATAACAGCAGTGTGTGAATATAATACTGTTCCAAAGCAGTGTCATTATATGAGACACAACAAAAAAGTTTGGCATAAAAAGTAAAAAGAAAATACCACGAACAACAACTAGTGAAAGTATTTACAATTCAATTTTCTACTTGCAAGACTGAGGGGCAGCAGGCTGTGTGCTCCCACTGTGTGTCCCCTGGAACCCTGCCACAAGGACACCTCAGCACAGCTGCGAATCCCGGCCGCGGAGCTGCGCAGGGCTCTGCTCCCTGTGCGGACCAGGGCCGGCCTGGGCGAGCCCGGACAGCTTCCAGGGACACGGCGGGATCCATGGCCGGCACCTTCTGGCCCATGCCCTCGGCTCCCTCCTGGCCATGGCAAGAGCTGG
>JAWWMU010000243.1:28851878-28876147 GCA_035048155.1 Cinnycerthia olivascens | reverse complement strand
CAGACAAAACACAGTCACTAAAAAATTCAATTGGCTGTTATGAAGAAATGAAAGTCAATTAATGAACTTTAACATTAAATAAACACGTCTTTTCTGGTCATAAAAAGGATATAAATAATTAGTCCATATATATTCAGAGTTTTAGTGGGAGAGACTTCTTTTCAAAGATAAATTAGTTTCTGTCCAAATACATCCTACGATACAGCCACAAAGTGACGTTCAGTTTACTGATAGTTTCATAACCACTCTCACTTGGGAAGAAAAGGAGTAATTTGTGCAGTTCGGGCTGTAGGACTTTCCCCAGCTGTACCAAGGTCATACTCACAACATTGGGTTCTGTATCTCTGGGCTTTCCTTATTTTCTTCTGAAAGGAGACTTTAAGTTTCTTAGAGGAAGAAACACACCTTATCTGTTCTTTTCATGTCACTAAGTAGCTTGTTGCTTTCTTTTTGTTCTCGGATGTTGACCATTTTCACTTTATTGCAAGAAACAATTACGAAATGCTACCCTCTGGTTTTCAGAAGTGAAAGGCAGGAGGGAGGAATTCAGCAGCGGTGGCAAGACAGCACTGGCCCCCAGTGGCTCAGGATGCTCTTGGCTCAGCACCCTTCTTTACATGCTTTGCTGAGATGAATTTCAAGGCCATTTTTTAGGACATTGTAATTTATCTATTAGAGGTGCTTCCAAGCAGGTTCATAAGTATATTTCTGGGGAATTAAAAGTTTATTTCTGCAGGTTACCACAGGAAAGTAATTTCCAGAAGAAAATACTGTTCTTTTAGAAAAGATTTATTCATGGGCAGGCAGAGAAAAGAAGGTACTGCATGTCCCAGTGGCTGACTTTGGAAACCTCCTCCTTCTTCTGTTCCTGCCCTGCACAATAGCAATGTCAGCACTTGATGAGTCTTCTCCACAGGTCCACAGGAGACAGACAGATGCAGTTAAACTTTTACAAACCAATTGGCAAAGGTTAAGAAGGCTAAGCCAGGCTTGCTGTTGCGTCTTGGTCAAGTCTACTGCTTTTCCTATAGATCAGCTGCTATGAAAATAAATATCTGGGTTTTTCAATGACTGAGATTATTTTTTATTTACGCTTTTTATTTTTTATTTTTCCCTTCTTGTGGTACTCATCAGCAGTATTTGAACCCCCTGATATGCAGCATTTACCTCACAGGAGAACCATCACTGTCCACTGGGATGCTCTTATTACAGCCTCCCCAAGCCCCCCTGGCATTTTACAGCTTGAATTCTGCTCATCCAGTCTGACCACAGATTTAAATATCAGAACAGAAGTAATGAAATCAAAAGGCATCCTTACACTTGTGAGATCCAGTTCATCCTTTAAAATGACATGCTCTACCAAATCAATTTTTCTAAAGGGTGTGGGATCAGAGCTTTTAACCTCTGGCACACGGATTCTAAAGACAAAGTTGACTATGAACCACAAAGTTCACCAAAGCTGAATGACAGCAGGTTTATACTTACTGTATGCACCTTCCCAGGAAAATAATTAAGAAAGCTGAAATGAAAATAAAAATTGGAAACTGCTGGTGCAAGATAATATTTCCATGTTTGCTTAAGATCTGCTGACCTGACTGGAAACTTGCTGCTCTTGGAGCTTTTTGTAATAGAACAAAAGTGCAAAAATTTTGCCATTTGATCAATATTTGTATGCTTTCTCTCTTTCCCCCAGCACTTCCTGAGTAAAAGTCTGCTTCCCCATGGCGTTTTTCCAGTTTTTTGTTCATAAGAGTCTCACATCATTGTAGACCCGTACTCAGTCATTAAAAATGCTTTCAGAACAGTGTGTATTGGTGAAATTAGTCTGAAATATGCATTATCTGGGGTCACCCCTGGATGATGTGTGGCTCCTGAGGGAAGATCAGCTCCTTGCCTTCCAGCCCAGGGTCAGCACCATGTGCAGGTGGGTGGTGTGGGGAAAAGGCAAAGCTGTGGTGCTCTCTCCTGAGCCCCCCTGGCAGGAGGAGTCCTGAAGGAGCACTGTGCTCCCCTCCTGCGGATCCACCAGGTCTTGGGAAGCCTTCACCTTGCACAGCCTGCTTCTCTGCTTGGGAAGGCAAGGATGGCGACTGGAAAGGTAACAAAATACAGCTACTCACCTCCTAAATTAGAAAATAAAAATCGATATTGTAATTTTCAGAGAACGGTGAAAGAGATGTTCCACTTTTTGCAGAGACAGCCACAGAGCTGTTGTCTACTGTGATGCACAGAAGACTCATATCTTTAATTTGGACTTCATTTGCCTTCCAGGAAATGAGTGGGATTACATTTCTGTGATTGCTGGTCAGCATGCAACTAAAGCTTCTGTGCTTCACCAACCACTGAGCATTGGTTGCTATTACAGCTTGTTATGCTTCCATTCCTCTGGAAAATTTTCATAGATCAATAAGTTGGTGTCATAAAAGCAGGATTCCCTGGACATCTGTAAGGATCTCTTCACAATCTGTGGAACCAGCTATATCACAGAGTTCACTTCTGGAGAATTTCACTTTAGCTGTGCAGAGAATTTTCAGTCTTTGTGCTAGAGCACTGCTAATTGTTTGCACAGTTAATTAAACTATGGGTGAGGTATTCGGTTAAATATCCATGTGTAATGCACATATTGACTGTTTCAAGGTGAATACTTTTCTAAATCATGAGCTATTGAATGTTGACTCACTGTGGTCCATTTTCTCTAATTGGCTTGCAGCTCCTCTCCATTGCCTGTTATGACAGAAGGTGTTTTTACCCCCCACTAAAACATTACTGTCTCCAAATGTGAACATTAGCAGGGGTGTTGTGAATCATTGTGCAGGAAAGAGGCTGTCCTGAGTGCACATTTGGGTTGGTATTTGGTTGGGGTGCACCTTCTCTCTGCATCAAAGCAGTGGGTGAAGCCTGGAGGTCTCCAGTGCACCTGCAGGGTCTGTCTCTCTCATGAGCTCCAAGTGTTCCTTTCTTCCAGGACCCTGATTTTGTAAGCAAAGGGTTTAGAAAGACTTGCTTTCTGTATGAAAATGAAAACCAAAGTATACATTTTTTGGTAAACTTCTGTAAGATTCCTCACTGTGTAGTAGTAGTCGTGAGGTTCAATACATTTTCCTGGCTTCATGGGATGTGATAAATGTACAGAGATTCCTCAACCCTTGCAAAACCTGTCATTGCATTCAAAGCCACCATTCAAAATACCCTGCATACCATAACATGCATTCAGAGGTGGATTGATGAGGAAAACTAGCTCTTAGATGATCTATCCTAAGTCAACATAAATTCAGAAAAAACTATGTAGTCGTATATTTGTAGAAATTAATTCAATTCTGTAGCTTAGCAAATCTCTTGACACTCCAGGCTATGGCTTGAGCTACATGTTTAAAACAATCAGGGAATTTTTTTGTCCATACTGGATGTCTGTGTATTTCTGTGTGACTCTCCACATTGGTCAGCACCAGGTACAGGATGATATATGGGACACACATTTTTAGCTGAAGCAATTAAAAAAGAGTTAGCTTTGAGGGATTTTATCTTAACTTGTAATAAGAGTAGTGAGAGTCAAACCACAGCAGCAATTCAAGAGACTTTTTATAATTCTATAAAAAGTGATTCCACTTTATTTCAATGGCTTTTTTTTTTTCCACCAGCATGGAAAAAAGTTTTCCTCTGTGGATTTAAGTAGCATTTAAATCTATCTATTGAATGATAATTGCTGCTTTCAAAATTCATGCTCCCTTCATCACACATTAGCAACAAGATGAGGAAAAAAAGTGTTTGGAAAAGAGCAGACACTGCTGGGTACCACTCAACTGAGGTGGAGCAGATGGCAGAATCTGTTACTGAGGTGTGGAGTGCAGGGGAAAGCAAAACATTCTCCGTGGTTTCCCAGTGTCTCTTTTAATAAGAAACTGAATTCCTGCTCTCGGGAAAGCAGTGCTGGAGTTACAGAGAGAGAAAAGCAGCAATCTCTGCCTCTGCCTTCCTTGTTTGTCCTAGAACTCGAAGAGCTGAGAAAGATTGTTTTGCATAACTTGTTCAGAACATCTTTGGAGCAGTCATCAGACTCCAGAGTTAATGCTTAAAGGCAGAAATGGTAGAACTGCCCAGGCAAAAAAAAAAAAAAAAAAATAATCAATCTGCAAAATGCTCTGCTTGTTAGGCAAAAAATTAAATTCCCTTCAGGCAATTCTGGGAGATGGGGAAAACTCTGCAGAGAATGAAAAGCAAATTCTCTTTCTTTGACTGCTGCAGGAGGGGGAGGTTACACCTTCACAGGCCTCATCTCCATGTTGGCTTCTGAAGAAAACCATCATTAGGGGTATGAACTCCTGTTGTTTTTTAGCCACTCTCAGAAGTATGTTTGGACTTGGTAATCAAGTAGGGAGGTGTGGAAATGACTGTGGAGAGATAACAGCTAATAAGCAGAGACAAAGATCAAAACCAACCCAGAAATGTACAACTCCTGACCGCAGTGACGAAAAGCTAAATTGTGTTTTTGTCATAGTCTTTACTTATTAGCTGGTAGCTAATCCCGCTCATCATTTTCCAGAGTGAATAAGTGTAAAGTTTTATTTTATCTGTCAATGAACTAAACTTTTAATTAACTTTCATATTTGTCTTAAGACTAATGACTCTCAAAGGAATTGCTTAAAATCCTTAAACTTTTGAACAAAGGGACCAGAAAAAAAGCACTAAGCTTCCTTTGAAAACCAATCTTTCTATTAGAGAACAAAATCAAAAAATAAGCAACTTGAAACTGGAAGACTCAGAGTATTAATATTCATCATGAAAACAAACTGTAAGGAAATTTAAATCTGTGTTAAACCCAGAGGACTTTTATTACTAGTTTCACACACTTTGGCAAATTACACTAATAATTTTATTAGCCTCTAACTGTCTCTAACTGCAAGATAATGATTTGTGTTCAAATTAAGACTTTATATGAACTCTGACATATTTTATTTAATGTAACTTACTAAGTTTAGTACAGATAAATGATTGTTGACACTGACTTTAACAGAACATCATCAATTTCTGCAAATTTCTTTTTATTTTCCTTCCTCCACATCATCATATGTATCATGTATTATGGGTGTCAGGATGGTTTGCTGGGATCAGAACACTCTGGTTAGAATAATGTGACAGACAGGTGGAAGGGCCAGAATCAATAATAGGATGTATAGTGGGATCACCCAAGTAGGTTTTGCGTAAATAAAATTTATTCCAACTTTAATACATAAACTAGTATTTCAAGAATAATTTTGGCATATGTAAGTACATAAATATTAAGTATAATATTTAATATTATACTTAATATTAAAAAGAGGGCTGCAATAGGATTGAGAAGCAAAAATTTTACAAAAGGAGAAGATGTAATTATAAATCCTCCAAGGTTTTGGGTAGTCTGCACTAGGATGAAGTTAGAAATTTATATTTGAAGGGTGAACTAACACGCTCTACTTTTCAGCTGCTCACAGGAGATCCTTGCTTGGGTCTGAATTCTCATTATGATGGTGTGTGAAGGGGCAGGGCATTTAGAGCAGGATGTGGAAGCAAACAAGCAATGCAGCCTTGTAGCATGTGTTTGACAAAAGCTGGCTGCAGCTCAGTTTGGTTTTGTTTTTTTTAAGCTGAGTACTAGGCTTTTTCCTCCTTTCTTTCTGGCTCTTCTGATAGCATGTGTGCTTTCCTGCTCTGTTATTGACTTTGTTGCAAGCCGTCCTCTGAGCAGAATTGATTTATGATACACTTTGCAGCCATCCAGACAGCTTCCAGTGAAGTGACAAAAGAAGTTCTGCTTCTGCACCCACCTAATCAATGAAACCCAAAGAAAGACTAGACAAAACAGAACCCCCACATGGAGCTACAGGGTGCCAAACATCAGGCACAGAAGTTCACAAAATCCACAAAAGTGACATGCAGTGGTTTTACTTAGCATATAATATGACTTTCTTTATTTGCTAGGTAAGATTCTTCCTGTTTAACAGAGTTAAAGAAAGGCACATATGCAACCACATCAATAGGATTGGAAACTCTAAGTTCAGCAAATGGAACAAAAAAGTTATAGGATGCTCATGTACCACAAAAAAAAATGCTTAGCTGTTTTCTCCATCTCTAGAATAAAATATATTTTACAATGAAATGCTAAAGGTATTTACATAATTAACCAGGAATGGTTTGATGTTGCATTCTGATCCAACAATTTTCTGAAGTGTGTATTTAATTGGATTTTGAATCAACTCCAGTCCTTGGGTGAACCACCTAAGTGGCATCAATAAATGTTCTGTTAGACTGAGGCTGAATGTCCTCTTCTGGCAGAATCTAGGCACCTGGCAGACTGAAAGGACTTTACCAGGTCCTTGTCACCCAACTATCTGCATCACGATGATGGAAGCACACAATCATTTAGGTTGGAAAATACCTTTAAGTCCAACCATTGAGCTGACACTGCCAAGCCCATGACTAAACCATGTCCCTAGGTGCCATATCTACACTTTTTCTAAATACCTCCAGGGATGGTGGTTCCACCACTGCCCTGGGCAGCCTGTTCCAGTGCTTGACATTCCTTTCACTGAAGAAGTTCTTCCTAATGTCTGATCTAAACCTCCCCTGGCACAACTTGAGGCCACTTCCTCTCAAATCTTCTCTTGTACACATGAAGAGAAGTCACAGATCCTCACCTCCTTCCAGCCTCCTTCCAGCTGATTGTAGAGAGCAAAAAGGTCTCCCCTGAGCCTACTTTTCTCCAGAATTAACACTATCAGTTCCCTCAGCCTCTCCTCATCAGACTTGTGCTCCAGACTTTTCACCAGCTTCATTGCCCTTCTGTCAGTTCAAGGACGATTTTTTGGAAAAAAAGTTGTGCCGATCTACAATTTAAAGCTCCAAACTTCCTAAAGTTTAACCTGAAGTTGACACACCGGGAGAGTCAGACACCCTGCTGTCTTTATGCCTACAAAAATTTGTAGAAACTTGTTCTATGTCCCTGGATGTTTTGGGGTTTTTTTACCATAATTCAGCTGTGCTAACCTTGACTTCCCTTTGCCTGCACAACGAGGGACCATCCTGATGCAAGGCCATTGCATGTGTAGTTTACAGAGCAAATCACTGTGTGAAGTGAAGGCATAAGAAAATTAGGTTCTAAGACAGCATGCCATAAATCTTGCTTTATAGGACAGGATGCTCTGGGCCGCTAGAATTATCTTGTTATAAAGGCAATGAGATAGAAAAGCAAACAGTGGCTCAGTTTTGAAGCACTTCAATCCCTTGAACAGGTGAAAGAAATTTCTCTCAACTCTGTCAGCCAAAATGCATTGCTCTGTGCCCAAAAGTGCATCCCCAAGTACATGTTTCACACACACACACATTTCCCATGTGCAGGAGCATTTGATGCTCTGCCATGTCACTGGGGTGAACGTGCTCTGTTCCTCCTTCCTCTGTAACGAGATTCTGCCTTGCCACAGACCTTGTCAGAGGCTAATTATAACAAATGTTTGGAAATGTTTGCTCCAGAATAACCTTTGGCTCTAAGATGGATCACTTGTGTGAGGCAGGTCCCCTGGCAGAGCCCTGGAGATCAAGCTCTGCTTCAGAACAATGTCTAAGATTCAATAATGGCACTGTGTACTCGGCTGACCAAGTTTGGCAGTTTCTGATTGATTTTTTTTCCTCTTCAAGCCTTGCCTGTTACGATCAGCTAATTAAAAGTGCAGTAATCTGATATAATCTCTTTCCCAGTTGGTGTGGCAGTTGGCTCTCTAACAGAAATAATTGATTTGTAAACTGCCAAACTTCAGACATTTAGACTTGCATTGTCTCCTCTAAACCATGTCTAACAGGCAAAATTTGTCTCCTGTTACGTCAAATGACCCACACAACAAAATTAATTTAGCCTTCACTGCTATGGAGAATCAATAGAATAGAAATAGATAAATTTTAAAATGTAATAAAAGTCTGGAGGAAAAGCAAATAAACATGGATATAGTCTGTTTGTGCAAAGACAGCAGTGTGTCACTATTTGGCTCCCCTTAATTTTTCTACTGCTGTTATTGAAGAAGAGAGAGTTCCCTTTCCAAAATGATTGTCTTTACACTTCAAATCACACTTATTTATTTTTCCTTAACATAGTTCAAGCCTCATATGACATTTGTGGCTCCCAGTGGCTGAAGACCCAAACAATAGAATCCTTCTGCCAAGGAATCATAACAGCCTTGGTTAGTTTTTGCTTACATTAAGGATTTTTCCTTAACATTAAGGATAGGATATCATTACTTAAGTATCCTTAATGTGTGCCAATAGCTCCTTTTTGGTGGGACACAGATATCTGAGTTAGAAGGGGTGAAAGTGTCATGAAAAGAACACCACTGGAATAGGTACTGAAATTCCCGTACCACAGAATTTTCTAGCAGACGTATCTGCTGCCTCCTGAAGTTCAGTCCCTGATTTTCCGATGTGACAAGGAGCACAAATGTCTGTTTTCCTCTAAGTTTGTAAATGAAGAAAAAGTAAACCCATCATGGAAGTGTTTAATGGGTCAGGCTATCAAAGTTCTTAGAAAGCCATCTGCTTTTACAATCATCTTAAACCATACCTAGAAGGAATCAGTTTTTGAGGAATAAAGCTGTGATTTGCACCTCAGAGAGGAAATGCTCTAGAAAACCTGTCACTGTACAGCAGGAGTATGTGTGCCATCAATCTGCTTCTTTGGGGGGGTTGTCCTTTCTTGTTCACTGCAAAATGTTTTCTTTTACATCTTTTGTCCCAGGAGTAAATGAGCATTTAAAACCTGGTTTACCCTGGATTGAGAAGGCCTGTATCGCTCTGCCAGGGGGCCACAAGCCCAGGGCAGCCCCAGAGGGTCATTCCTGCAGCAGGATGTGTAGGATGTGCAGGATGTGCATATTATATATACCCTGCCTCAGGGCAGGGTATATAAAATATGTATAGATAAAAATATCAAACTATGTCAAACTATGTATATATTTATGCACTTGCACGAGTGCATACATCCAGTATATGTCTATTTCTGTATATTACATACAGATGTGTGTTATGTGTGTACATGCACACTGAATTTCATCCATAATGCTATTAAAGATTCTGGGTTCTGTGCACAGCAGTTGATTTTTTGCCTCTTTATCTCCCATGCTTTTATTTTTCATCAGTAGTCTCTAGTTTTGTGTGTGATTTCAGTTGAAGTACTACAAGTAGTACTATAAATATAAATAAATTTTAGAAGTGAAATGGTTCATCTCCTATGGGATTTGAATCTGAGACTCACACCATTAAAGGATATAACTCTGATCTAGTAGATTTGAGTGTCCAGCTAGCTCTTAAATGCACTGAAATGAGGGTAGCTGAAGCCTGTGGATGGGTTTGAGGTGTTCAGATAGACAAAGCATATGTAATTAGATATATATTTCATTCTGCATGTAAATTCAATTCAAGAAAATACTTCTTGTGGTAAATATCTAAGTAATCTTGTCTAGGTTTCCTCCAAATATATAAAATCTTGAGTTCATCTTTAATGAGTGGCAAAACTGTAAAACTGTAGAGATTCCAAAGTTACATTTGATGCTTTCCCTCTTTTAGAGTGGGGCATCTACTTCAACTACAGATTTCATTTGGCCAACTTTTTTCTTTTTTTTTTCCAAATTCTTAGCCTGCATAATTTACAAAAAAAAAAAAAAAAAAAAAAAAAAAATCCAGAAATGAGGGTGAAAGATGCACATTATGAACCACTCATCATGCTGTTATCAGTTTGGGTAATTCCAAGCAGAGCAGGCTCCAGGCAGCCTCCGTGAGTTACCTTCTCACAGGTCTTGTCTCAATGCCTGCCTTGGACAGGGCTTGCCCTTCATTTTAGCAGCACAGTCCCTGCCCTTCCCACCTCAGCCCAAGGAGGGCTCAACAATGCACAGGTGGAGAGAGTTCTCAGGAATGGTTTGGATTTGGGGAACTTCAGTCTGGAGGGCACCAGGCATACAGATGTGTGCTTGTAGAAATGTATGAAAGCAGGACATCAAAGCTCAGCCAAAATAATTGATAGCATTCATCAATACAATAATTTGCCCATTTTTATATGTAGGCCTTAGTGGTTTTGTATGATGCACAAAAGTGAATTTTTATTTTTTTTTTATTTTTTTTTTTGCTTAAGCAGAAATATTAACTTATAAACCACCCTTGTGCTTAGATTTCTCTATTCTATATCTGTGACTAGATGTATATTATCTTCTGGACCAAATAAATTAGCCCTTTGCCCCACCCAGATATCTCACAGTCAAAAGTTTTTAAAATCTATGTTTCTCTGTATGTACCTGTGCAACAAACTATCAAAATCTGAATTATGTTTTAAGAAAAATGAACGGGCATCATTACCTCTAAAAGGATAGGGCATAAATTATCCCTAATTGTCATATATCCTTCTCATCTACAATGAGGAGGACAACATAATTTCCAGCATAGCCTAAATCATGTTCCTCAGTCAAGCCAAATGACATTGAGTAATTAATTACTGAGGCATTCAAAGTGACTACACAAAGATTTCCTGAAGGACTAGTATGGATTAATCATGACATCTCAAGGTGTTACCCTTAATAGGATTTCCAAAGATTTGATCTATGAGTAAGTTTTGAGCTCATGAATATCACGTGGAATTTTCCCATTACAGCAACAGACACTCACCTGGTTTTCAAGTTGTTAGTGAGTATGAATGTCTGCTGGTAATTTTAAAGACCTACCATTTATTCAATAAATAGTGAAGTTTTTCACCCTGAAAGCTGAAATTACACTACCTGGAGATTTCTATATAGATATGAGCCATACATAATAGGACATGCTTTTCTGAGTGAAAGAACTGAATTGTAGGAAGATTTAGTGCTCTGGAAAATTAATGTCTCTGACATTGGTTATCAGGTTATTTGTTATGCAGCTACACATCTGTTTGATCAAGATAGTTCAAATAAATTATCAGTGGGATATGCAATCTATGGAGATTCATTAAGCCCTGTGATAGAAATGAAAAAGAGAGATTTTTAGAAACTTTGTATTGGCTTCCTTTAGAGGAAGAATATTCTCCTACAAAATAAAAACGTTTTTCACGTATAGGTATTACGGTGAAATTGCATTTTAGGAAGAACCTACGAGAATTAAGAAAAAGTTTCACTGATCAAAAGATACTATGGTAACTTCAAATACACTTCCACATCAAAAAATTATAAACTCTTCATAAATCTAAATGAATACCTTAGAAGAAATAAAGAGTGGCAGAATATGCCTGGTGTTTTGTCCACTCTTTGGATTGCTTTTTAAAGTAATAAAATTTTAACAAATTATTTTTACATCTTTTGGTCATTGACACATATCAATGATATGACTTGAGCATGATGTATAGATTTAACTGTGATAATTGTATTTTTACTGAGACAAAGGCTTCATCTTGCAAACACGATTTACTTTGAGAGCAAATAAAATGCTTGTCTTCATAAATCAAAGCCTATACAAATAAACGTTTATTTTAACTCATTGGAGACATAGTTTGAGTTTTGTGTGGGGTTCCTTTATCCCAAGTTATCATAACTTTACAGCTTGTGGTAAAGGGATGAGTATCAGCTCTTTCTGTAAACTGCTGATGTCCCACATTGCTCCAGGCGTGTTTCAGTACCTAATAGCAGGCTGACCTTATCTGAATTACTGATTCCTTGGCCTGGCAGTCACACTGGTCGTAATATCCATCAGCTTGGGGCAGGATGAGTTTCCATTTTCAAGGCTCTGCTCTTTCTGTGAGCCCAGAGTGTTCTAACGCTGCTTTTGTGCCCCTTGCAAGTGGGATCATCAAGGTGTGTGTCTGACCCACAGATGTTTGTCAGCATCAAATTCCAGTGGGGTGGAGGTTTGGCCTGTGCATCTCTGTTAATGTGACTCTCAGGTTAACAGTTAATCCTCAATTAATCCTTAGATTTACCTTTACTGACTGTGACCAGGACTTTAAAATGAAAGGTGGTTTTACTCGCAAAGATGAGCATTAGACAGCAGCAAAAATGATTGCAAATCAGAATCATTGCCTCGGCCTCTGGAGTTTGCAATGAGTGGGGTTTTGTGAGGGAATTGGCAATTTCGGAGGCACAGTCATGAAATCTGTTAGACAGTTGATCTGAATTAATAGAATTTCACTGAAAATAATATAGTAAAGATATTTTGTGATATTTGAGGGTCTAGAAATCCAGATGTAAATGTTTGCCTTTTGGATAAGAAGAATTAAGGGGATAAATAGTTAAATATTTGCATATTTATAGATGTGTGTGCATGAAGATATAGACAGATCAAAACAGACTGCAGAAGCAAGTGTATATTCACACAATTAGAAAATAGCTAGAAGACAGTGTTTTAACATTCTCTGGTTTTTGATTCGTACTTCCAACATCAGGCCTTACCCTCTGTAAAAGCAAAAAAAGAAAAAAATATTCTCTCATAAAGCCATTACTTTAAAATCTATCAATAAGTTCAAGAAGGGCAGCTTTGAACCATGCTGCTTTGGATTTTCCTTCATTAAGCATTGGGGAAACTGTCAAAATAAATAAGCATTACACTTTTATAAAAACATACATTATAAAATACATAATTACATAATGAGTGGCTTGCACATATCCTAAACTCAACACAGCATTCACATGGCCCTTCTTCAGGATATAAAAGGATATAAAAAAGGATATAAAAGGACATAAAAAAGAGCTGATAAGTACAGGGGAAAAAAACCCCACCAGTATCATTCTACAGCTAGAACAAAAATCCCTCTTGTGTCCCCAGACATTTCAAAACGGCTGAGAATAAAAAGTTCTCTCTGCACAGGGCAGTGCCTTCCTGCAGTGAACAGCCCCGCTGACAAAAATTCCCCCCAGGATTTCTTTCAGCAGCCTCAAAGGCATCTCGGTTTCTCTGAAATAGCCAGCAAAGGGATTGTGTTTCTCTCTGGGCATGCAGGAGTTTTTCCACATCCTCACCAGGTGGCCCAGGATGGTCCAGCATCCCCAGCCCCCGGAATTAGCATCCCCTTGGATGCAAGGGCACTGCCCGTGCCCTTCCTCAGAATCGCTATTGCTGCTATTTCAGGCTATGGCAGTGTCAAAATCAGACCCATGGGAGTGAAAATCTGACCCATCCTGACGTGGGTGAGGCCTGTCGCTGCTGCTTGTCCCCCCCACCCTGGCCTGGAGCCAGTCAGACACAGCCAAGGGACAGGGACAGCCCCGCAGTGACCCAGCCCAGGGAGCACTGAGCCCCTTGGGTTGCTTCAGGCACCATCGACGCACAAATGAGTATTAAAAAGGGGCAGCGGCCTTCCCCAAATTCTGTGGTCTGCAGCCTGATAGCAAATACCTAATATTAGACAGTGAGGAAAAAAAAACTTTCTCCGCTAGTTCACCCTCATTTTTATAATTACACAGTTTTGAAAAGGTGTTGAAGAGGTGCTAATCTCAGCAATTATTGCTTATTGCAGGCTATTGTTAAATGAAGCACTGCAGAGAAGCAAAACAGTACCCAGTTATTCCCTATTCTTTTAACTTGTTCTTATTAAAAATCTGATTCAAATTTTGAATACTATGAGCACAGACTATTTTCTATTTATTATAATAATTTCTTTAGGTATTTTTTTGCTACATTTCAGGATGCTATTTGTACACCATTGGCTGTTCCAGTAATCTCAGGTTTCAGTGAATGGGAGAGATCAGGCTCAGTCGTGGCCTGTGGGTGAGGTCCTGGGATAGGACTCCAGCCTTAAATAATTATAACACCTTTTCCTTGAGCAGAAGAGGGTTCTGCTGTGGTTATGGCATAGGAAGGAAATGAAATATTATAGGTCATGTCCTTAAGCTGGGGAGGAGGTTTACTAGTAGTGAACTACTGCAGAGTACACATTATAGCTGAGGAGCTGGTAGGATTTACTTCCTTCAAAAGCTTTGGTATGACCCAATGCTGCTGGGGCAGATTGCTGGGTTAACTGGCAGGATTTAACCTGCAGCACACCCAGTGATGGCAATGGGAACCCCTGGGAGCTATGACAATGGGGAACCCCTGGGAATTATGGCAATGGGGAACCCCTGGGAATTATGGCAATGGGGAAAACCTGGGGGTGATGGCAATGGGGAACACCTGGGGGTGATGGCAATAGGGAACCCCTGGGAATTATGGCAATAGGGAACACCTGGGGGTGATGACAACGGGGAACACTTGGGAATTATGGCAATGGGGAACCCCTGGGAATTATGGCAATGGGGAAAACCTGGGGGTGATGGCAATGGGGAACACCTGGGAATGATGGCAATGGGGAACACCTGGTGGTGGGAGGGCCAGGCCAACCTACATCTGCAGGAGCTGCTGGAGCTGTTGGTTGTTGTGTTTCACTTTGGATGGTGCTGCTGGAGATGGAGGTAGGTCAGAGTCTTTTGGAATAGAAAAAGTAAAGTAAATTGTTGGCCGTGGAGTTTGGGAGGAGGTGAGAAGGGGCCTTGGCAGCTCTAATGAGAGGGAGGCCACTTCTCCCTGGATGTGGGGAAGTGTTATTTAGAGATAGTATCACAATAAGCAATTGTTTAATGTAGCTAATGTTATAGCTTAATGGTATTTCAAGAGTTGTAGGAGAAGGTCTGGAAAGGCGAGGAGGAAGGTGCCCCTGTAGGATCTGTGGTCTGTCCTTTGGCAGCCACAGGGATGAGCTTGGGTTTGGGTGGTTTGTTTGTCGTCCTACCTGAGTGAGCTGCACTTGAACAAGCTATGAAGAGTGCAATTTTGGGCTTTCCTTGCCTGTTATTACCTAAATTTTTTTTTTTTTGGTTGATTGCTTAACGAACTCTTGTAACAAAAGTAGCTTGTGAAAACTTGATCGTTTGTGCTCTTTGTGAGTTTATGTGGGCAAACCCAGCAAAGTTATATAGAAAAAAATTCAATTAACTCGAACAAGCTGAAGTTTTGATTATGTTTGTGGAATTTGTGTGGTTTAATGCTTTATTTGCTCCTTTGCTTTTGAGAAGTGGCTATCGATGAAAGGTTAGCACTGGAGTATCTGAGGAATGATCCCTAGGCAATTAATTTCACTTGGGAAGAAGTAAACAATGAACAGCTTTAATTAAGATACTGTATTTGAAAGCAGATTTATTGATGGTTTGTCTCAACTATGTATTTCATCATCTAAATTCTGTTACTAAGCCATGATTAGGGGATTCTGCAGGATCTGTTGGCTGAGTGTGATAATGGCAGCTGACACAGCTGACTTTCCACCAGGTGCTCCTGTAATGAACCCCTGGAGTATTCTAGCACTTGAATAAGGAGCTGCTGAAAGGATCAGTATTGCATGTGGCCAACTTTTTAAAGTTTTTGTTATCTATGTTTACCACTTAGGCACCTAAAGCAGCAAGACATTACCATTAACTCTTGTCCTGTGTAGCTGTGTGAGGTTAACAGCTTGAATTTCTTCTGTGCACTGCTGCTTGGTAATCGGAATTTCTGTAGCAGGATGTGTTAATGTTGCTTCTTTCTTGTAGGTATTTGTAGGAAAAAAATTCACATCTGCATTTGTAGGCAGAATGCCACCAGTGTGGTTCTTCCCTAGACAGAGGTTATTGAGAGAGCCCTGTTTTTCAGAAACCAATAAAATTTTTACGGAGCTTCTTTTCCCTCTTCTGAAGTTGTACTGGAGATGGCAACCTATGTTTTTGGGGCATAGTGCAAGTGTTTTTAAACCAGAAACTTATTTGATTCCAGCTATGCTGAATGTGTCCAGTGAAACTGTTCTACACAGGGCCCTTGAGGTGGTGGACAGGTTGTCACAAACAGCTTGAGCGTTTTTCCCTTTGGCGTGGCTCTGCTTGTTCTGTGAGCCAAGAGTCAACAAGGGTTGAGTGCTTAGCCCTGTCCTTTGGTACGGAGAAGGCATTCCTAGTAAAGTGTTTTAATTTAATGAATCTGCTGCTTTTGTCAGGTGCTCCCCGTGTGTGTCCTGTTGGGCACACTAAGGTGTTGGTTTGGTGTTTGCCTTCAGTGAGGTCTGATCTGGTTGTTCCCAAACTCCTGCTGAAGTATCACTTGCTCAATTTCCCGATGAGTTGGTACATTTTTCTGTTCAAAAAGCCTGAAATTCTTATTTTTTTTTTTTCAATAGAAAATGCATAGAAATAGAATATATTCTGTAAAAAGCATCACTGGAAAAATAAAGTTGGCTCGCTAGAATCCCTGCTAAAATGAAATGGTGCTAACAAAGAACTCTGTAACAGCTCTAGGATAATGTAACCTTGTGGAGGGTTGAACAGAAGAGAAAAAGCTGTAAAATTCCTGTTTTAATATATTATGATGATTCAAGGTCAAATAATTTTGATTCAGGTCACTTGTTACAGCAACACTAACAATTATGATATTTTTAGATTTTACACTTCAGAAATCTATAGTACTAAAATGCATTTCTTTATATAAATCTTTGCAAATGAAGGTGAAACAAGTACAAGTATCAAATACTAGTGCCTTGTTCTCAGCTTAGTGTGTGAAGGGGAAGAGTTCAGCCAAAGAGGGAGTTTCTCCAAACAAAGGCTGTTGCTTTTATTGTTTTTTAAATGTATGGAAGGGAATTCTGCCTGTGATATGAATTTTAGAAATTGCCTGTATGATGAGGAATATCCTTTCCTCTTTTCTGCTTTCTTTTTTTTTCCTGAAGATAACTATGAACATAGAAGAAAAGTTACCTTTCTGAATTATGAATGTCTGTTGTTTACTTAGCTCTCTCTTGCTGAAAAATACTGCTCTGCTGCTGGAATGTTCTAAAATAACCTTCTCCCAGCTTCTGCATTCATCAGCTTTTCTTCACAATAGAACATTTAACAATATTAAATAATAGTTCCAGACAAGGTTTCACACTAAAAATCCCCTGTTCTGAGCTACTAATTAGTAATTTTAATGTTTCATTTGATTTTTTTACCTTATATATTCTATTTGTGTTAGTATGACATGATATTAAACACAATTTATGCACTCTGAATGTTTTAAGAACAGAAAAAAATTATATAGCTGCTGTTAAGAAATAATTATTTTATTTATATATTTGGATTCCTTTGGGAAAATGGGATGAAGTATTTCCCAGAAAGCTTGCCCATGGGCCAAGCAGTAAGGTTGGTATCATTCTCACCCCTGAGATCCAGCTGTATGCATGTTTTCAATTAATATGTAAGTGTTCTCAACATGACCTATATGTGCTCAACTATGATCAGAAAAAATAGATAAATGTGAGGGAGCAACATTACTACAATGGGATTAAAACACTTGATTAAAAGGAGGGTAAACATATGGCTCAAAGCTGATTTCCACTCTGATTCAAGCCCCTTCCTGTCCCATCTCATCTTTAATTTCAGTGTAACTGTGATTTCCTAATGCAAAGCCCAAACAGACTCAAATGTAGACACAAGTGATAGTAGACCAGAATGCTCTGGATTCCTTCATTAGGTGGTTGTTGATTACATACATTTTAGCCACTCTGAGTTTCTTTAGCCTTGTATAAGTAGTTCAGGCTCGTATCTACCTGTTAATTATTTCTCTCTGATTCCTGATGGATTCAGTTGAATTTAAGTTATTTAAACCTCAAATTTAAGTGATGTTAAGTAAAACGTTGGCCCCTGTTTATCTTTGTGCTTTTATTTGACTGTGTGTGTAAATACTCAGCTGGTGCTCCTCTCTGGATTTTTGGTCAAGCTTATCAGGAGAAATAGAAGGAGGGTCCTGCCCTAAGATGTCTTTGGAATAGGGGAGAGAAAGCAGGGGGAGAGACTGAAAGTAGCTGCAGCTAATATTTTTTCTTCAGAAAGGCTTGATTTTGGTCTGGGAACATGACTTAATCTCATTCTTGATAGCATTGCTCCTGAGAACTCAAAACTTGATGAGAAAGGCATTATCCATAGCACTGTGGGCCAGAAAGAGGAAAATCTGACTCCATCAAAAGGCAATTCTAACATTGTAAAGGAAAATGCTATGACAAAAGCAAACTTTGAGGATTACATTTATATAATTATGAAGTGTAACAATGCAGAACACAGTAATTTCTTTAGCTGCTGACTGTATTGTCTGGGCCTTTGTCATGCCAAAGTCTTTTTTTTTTTCACCTAGCAAAGAACCATTCATGGCAGACAGGGAACAAATTGTTGCTTTCACAGGCTTAAAACTTGTGAAGTCACTATGTGAAGAAAGTTCTTACTAGAAGAACATGTGAAATTGCTATGTATATGAGTGAGATATATAGTACTTTTCGTTATATAAATTAGGATTATATTGAATGTTAATTTTGGCTGATGTAGAATGATTCAAATTGTTGAAAGCAGCTCTTCAGTCCTGGAGTGTTTCTCTTTGGGTGTCATTATTTCAAAGCTGAGAGAATGCCCATCATAAGGATTTCACAAATGGTCACTGTTATTTGATAACAAAGTATATCATCAATTGTCTAAATAAGGTAGCTAATATTTATATATGTAGTGGAAAAAACAGTTATCTACCTGAAAAAAAATTTTACATTAAATTTTCTTGGTTTTTTCTTTTTTATTGGATGACAGAAGTGTTTCATATGCTACAAAGTTTTAATCCTTTCAAAATATTCACAAGCAGAACCACTCCAGAATAAATTTGATAACTTCATAAGGAAATTTTAGTTGTGGCTCAAGTTTATCACTTTGAGGTGAAGCTCTCCAGTGGCTTGTAGGTTTTTAGGCTGTGAGAAATTGTGCTTTTCTTTACTTACAATGGAAAGGGCAACAGAATCAACAAAAACTTTATTGAATCAGAGTTGGTTTTTTTTTTTCTGGTCAGTGCCTATCAAGGTATGTGCAAACTCTTTCTGAACTAAGCTGCTGTATTTTAGCCTAACAAAATTTATATTAGGTAAGAATACTTAAGTCTTGTTTTCTTTCTTCAGGTAAATAAAAAATAAAGTTGGCAACAGTTAGTGTTGGTTACTTTCTCTGGCATTTGAGTTTGTACCATTTTATACCACAGGAACAGAAATTAAAACTAAATTTTTCTGGAAGGTGGACTCAAGGCAGTTTCAGTGTCCAGCCTTGCCTTGCCTTACTAAGGGGTGGAGTACTTCCAGTGCAAGTGATTTTTGTAGACTGATTAGCTGCTTTTTATCTTCCTGGTCAAAAACCAATTTGGTATCTCAATGGTGATGTGCATGAACCTAGAATGTGAAAAATAGGCATCATTTTAAAAAGTTACCAAACACACTCCTCTCTCAACTCTGAAGCAAGAGCAAACAGGCTCCTAATCATAGAAGGGACTGAAGAGTAATAAAATCTTGCCATTCTATTGCTGGCTGTCTGCATTATTTTTGACTCAGACATGCTGTAATGATCTTTCACATTGTTTAGTTTTCAGGCTATAATAGTTTAATTTTTATAATCCTTGCCCCTGTTCTCTTATCTTCTAGCCAATACTGTGATTTCAGTTAATAGTTCAGTCATTTTTTTGCTTGCATGCTGTCTCACAATGTCTAAAGATAATTTGTGCATATTCACAGTGAATTCCCTGAAAAAGTCTTTATTGACTACAAAGAAGAGCTTTCTTTTGTCTAAATAGCAAGCTTCAATCCAGTCTTTGAACTGAAGTTACTGTGAAGTTACCATCGACTGCTCAAACTTGTAGTTTTCCCTTAGAAGTTGTTTTGTGAAAGAGCTGAGACAGGACTAAAAGCACCTCAGTCCTATTTATTACTGTGTGCTGACTTCCAGCTGGTTCTTCTGTGCTACTGGTTTATTCATTTTTACAACTGCCTTAAGAGCCCACTTTGCCACTTTGATGCTTGAGTTTGGCTCAGCCTGATGTGACCTTTGTGCATTTTGCATAGAATTCTTTTTTTCTTCACTCTTAAGGTCTGGAAACCCTTTATATGCCCTCAGACCTCTTCTGTTATTTGCATCATAATTCTACATTTCAGGCCTGAGTAGCAATTTTAATCACAGAATCATAGAATGGCTTGGAAGGGACTTTAAGGATCATCTAGTTCCAACCCCCTGCCATGGGGTAGCAATTAATCTGGTAAGGTTTTCTGTGCCAGACTTTTTGCATGAAGAGTCACCTTAAGGGGAATTTCTCCTTTTTTACTTGTTCCTTTTGAATATCTTTCTCTGCATTTTTCAAAGTATTTGTGACCTGATAACTGAGGTAGCAGGAATTACTAATTTGATTTTGTAACTGTTTTGAACATGTTTTTTGTTGCAGTCAATTTTTCTGTGACAAACTTATTACTATATGATCCCATGGTCATGGTCTTCTACAATTTCTCTGTTTTGTTGTTTGGTTTTTGTTAGGTGGGTTTGGGCTTTTTTGGTTTTGTTTTGTTCATTGTTTTTATTTACATTTCTCCCCAATGTCCTGTATACACCCCTAGGGGAAGGGACATTTCCTCAATATGTTAAATAACATGTAACACTACTGAGCATGATACAGAACTGACTCTACTTTAGATAATGGATAAAAAAGAAAGACAGATGTGATTTTGTACCTGGTTGTGGGTAAATGAATCTGTGAGGCTGTGCAGAAAATGTGAGTGAAATGTCAATGCCAGCACCATGGTGCCTGAAGATGTGAGTCATGCAGCCCTATTGAAAAGCAGGAATTCAGATTAAGAAAGAACTGAAATTTGTAAGGGTGATGGGTTTACCAAATTAGGAGATGAGAATAAGATGTCAGCTTTCCTATCCCGTTCATAGCAACAGTATTACCTGCTTGTGAATTTAAGTTTTTCCCCTTCAAAGGACCACTGAAATGTACTAGCACATTATATTCAAAGTTCAGTCTTGATTTTGATCCTGATCAAAGGGATACACTTCAAGTATTTTGACATCCAATATTTTTTCCTGACTTTGATCATTTCAGACTGAGGTACAAGTAACCACTTCCACTAACTGTGCTAGCCAAGAAGGAAAAGCATCTTATCTGCAGATAATGGATGCTGCTGCTTGGAACTACATTCCCATGATATTTTAGTGTAAAAGATATCTGTCTGTCTCCTTTTGCAAACATTTGTCAGCACTGCTGCACTGTGTCATGAGGGGTGGAAAAAACTACTCAAAAAGGAAAATCTATTAAATAACATGGGGAAAACAGATATGAAACCATTGGAGGTGCATGTGAATTAGTCCCTGAGGAGTAACAGACAGTTAAAACAAACAGGCACTTTATTTTTGTAATATAAAATTTCTGATGAGTTGGTATCATTAGACAGATCATTACAACTTTTCTCTTCTTGCGTCGTAAAACAGAACTGGTGTTTACTGGGGCTGATATCTTCCACAATAAACTGTGGAAAAGGAGTTTATGGAGGCAGCAGGAGCCACTTAAATGTTATTTTGTGGTGTTGAGTGCTCTAGACAGACTCCAGAAATGAGTGGGCAAAGGTGTCCCCAGAGTTCACTCAGGTGCCAGGGAGGAACCAGGAGGGTTCTAAGCCACCCTGGTCATGCTCATCTGGTGATGTGCTGTTGTCACCAGGCTGCTTGAGCAGAAAGTGCTTGCAGCTGTGCCATTATGTTGGCCCCAAAGCTGTAAGGGCTAAACTGTTACCCAAAACACCTGATGTATCATTTTATAAATTTAGGAGCAATAAATGCTGAGGAAAGACATTTCCTGGCTTTGTTTCTCCCTTCTTAGTGTGTCTTTAAAAATTCAGAAGAACTGATTTATATATGTTTCTGTCAAGAAATGTGATGTGTAGGGTTAAAGACATTAAAATAGTACCATTTTATATTTCATATCAAATAAAACCTGTTTCATCAGAATTTGTTTTAATTTTATCTTGCCCTGCATTTCTTCACCTTCCTTGGACAAAATTATTAAGTTTCTATTAAGAAACAACTCCTTCAGTGAGGAGCTTGTTTGTTTGTTTTTTTTTTCAAAGACATGTAGGGAAGTGTGGGGAAGATTCATGTCTAAACTAAGGAATCACCCACTATTCAAATTTCAATCACAGCTGTGAGCAATCACCTTCAGCTGCTCATCCCTGTTTTTCTGCTTGTTGGCCTTCCTCCTGAGCATTTTTCCTACCTGCTGCCCTTGCTTGGTCTGCCTTTTCCCTGCTGAAGTCCTCCTCTCCCTCTGGAGCTGCATCTCTTGGGAGGGAGAGAAATTCTAAGGGGAAAATTTCCTTGCTTAGGGATTTGCTAATAAGTGGCATTTTAGCTGATAGGAGGGACAACAGGGGAATGAATCACTGTCAGTGCAGATGAGAAGTACCTGGCAAAGCTGGAATAGCTGCCTGGTGCCTGTGCCCCTCTCCTAGTTTGCATCTCAGTTTTGCTTCTGCTCCAGTCCACAAAGGCAGCTGAAGGAGCTCACAATGGCTTTGTGGAGCAAATAAATCTGTGCATAATGCACATAATGCTGTGAGAGTTTTGTGGGATTGGGGCTGCTCTTTTTGTGTTTTATGGATGGCAGGACTGAAAAAGAGACAAGTGCCAGCAGGTAATTTTGTTTCCCAAATAGTCCAAGTGTGAAATCTGTGGGCTCCATTTATCATTCCAGCTGAGTCTCTGTGGAGACTGACCTGCTCACAATTTACCCATTTTGATTTCTTTTGTTTCTTTGTTTATTTTCCTTGGCTAAATGTTGCCTGCTGGAACAAACATTGGTGAATCTGAATTTCTAAACATGCAAAAATGATAGATTGCTATATTTGTTCAAGAAACTCTTTTGTAGGAATGTTTTAATTGTAATTAATTAGGGGAGGGGGGAGGAGTATTATTATTTGTTGTAGACGTCCTTTGTAAGCAAAAATTGCATTGATACCAACCATGAAGGCAATATATGTGGAAAACAACTTCGTAATTTTGCAGGACAGCAATTGTGTGATTTATTTTTAGATACAGCTATATTAGAGGTCCATCCTTCTTGTTTCAGAGGATGACTGTTTTAGAAGGCTGTAAGCTCTAAGTCCTGGGATGAACTAGGATCAATTTTCTCTATCACTAACTAGGTATAGGAAAGACACAATGTTTGGTACAGTTTGAGGGCTCCTCAGTGCATTGGCAGATAAGATGATGTATGGACTCTCTGGTCACCCTTTACTGAGCAATTACTGGGGGTCTCTTAACCATGTTGGGATTTCCTTTTCTCCAACCTCCTTGGTGTCACTTCAGCCACCACCACCATACAGCTGCACTTGCTGCTTCCTAAATGGAGGAAGCACTTTAATACCTTCCTTTCATGTGATTTCTCCTTTCTTTTGAGAGTCACTAGGAGAGGAAACAGAACAGACAATGCTTTCCTTCAATTCTGATCCTTTTGGTATTTATCAGCAACTTTGAATAGCAGTACAAACGTGAATGAGCCTGTTGTTGGAAAGGTACCTTAGTGAATACAAAGGATTTTTTTTCTAGATGTTTTCAAGAGGTAACTAATTCTTTAGTTTGTCTCAGATAAAAATTTAAGTGCTTTGTTTTTCTGCTTAAACTTACATGACCTTCTGCAAGATTACATTTGTTAAACAGTCTGGCACTTAATAGCTGAAGCTGTTACTTGACACTACAGTAGAATTTCAGTACCCTTAAAATAGCCCAAGGAAGGAGATGCTTTAATTCCTTTGACCTGCAACATTTTAGTGGCATTTTGTGTTTTGCAGAAGCGCTGATCCATTCCTTCAGAGCTGTCTGTGGTAACTTGTGCGTGCAAGGCTGGGAAGGATGGGCTGTGATGAGTGCCATAAAACTGAAGGGAGCAGAGAGACATGCCTGAAAAATTTAAAGCGCTTTATTCAGCCCCCTTTCCATAATTTCTGGGAGGGAGGGAAAAGCAGCTCTTTCAAGCTTGGCTAGGCTTAGAATTAGCTGCTGGCTTCCTTTCCTTGTCTGCACACCTTCATAGTACTGCTGCTGGCTCCTGAGCAGCCAGGCTGCTCCCATGTGCAGAGGGACATCATTTCATCTCAACTTTACTGATCTATTGCTTTCACCTTGGCAGCTGAGAGCAGTCTCCATGTTATCTCCAAATAGTAATTTTTGTTGTTATTCTTGTTTTCTGTAATAAAACTTGTTTCATGTCAACTGTAATTTGCCTAAGAAATGAAAGTTGGAGGGAGATGTGTTTGGTTTTTGTAAATTTTATTTTCTTTTATGAAACAAGAAATGTATGCAAAAATATCTTTACAGCTTCTTGATGCATATGAGAAAACTTTAAGCTTTTGGAAGACCTGACTCATAACTATCCAAATGTAGCAAGGATGTATCTTGGGAAGCTGAAGATTCCTCTAGATTTTTTAATAA
>JAWWMU010000243.1:28721534-28841142 GCA_035048155.1 Cinnycerthia olivascens | reverse complement strand
CTCTTCCGATCTGATGTTATATTGTTGTACACAGAGAGTTTCCAGAGCTTGAACTGAAGCAAATGTATAATTTAATTTTCTATTTAGGTTTGCCACTACAGGGTGTTAAATTGCTGCTGCTGTGAGTGGAGCTGCACCAAATGTAGTAATGAATTTAACAGCCATATATGCACTATAGTAAACCATAACAAGTCAATTTAGGATTTTGTCTCAGGAAACACTGAGTGGCTTTATTAAAAAGCATTCACAATTCACAGCTGCAAACTATCCTGTCTTTGTGTATGAATCCAAGAATTAGCTAAGCATTTATGCATGAGTTTAAGGACTTATTGGCAACTGCATGAACTTTTTTATTTCCACAGTAGAATGTCAGAGCAAAGTAGTATAAGTAAGCTTTTTTTGCTCTGAAATATTTTCCAACTGTGGGAGCAGCATGACTTCAAAATGTCCCTGTCTCAGGTGTTTTCTCAGGCAGTGCATACTGGAATGGTCACCATGTGCATTTGTCAATGGGCTTTTCTTTTATTTAGTTTAAAATTTTTTTCTGGTTCTCTCAGGCTTTGAACAAAAGTTAAAATATATAAGTACTTAACTCATTTGTTCCTGGCTTCTTTGAAAATCACTAAACTGAAAGGAGAAATACGTATGAATTGAAATTGAAAGGGGGTCTGTGATCCCAAAAAGAAGTCCATCATGAATTGTGAGCTGTGGTAAAAGCCTCAGCAGAAGCAATATTTTAGACTTCCAGATGAGGTTTGGGGTTTTTTTAAGTCAATTTTCATATTGACAATTCCTGTGTTAGACAACCTTGTTATTTTTATTTACCTGAACTATTTTTCAGTGATTACATAGTGATTATTTTATAAATGAACTGAAGTAAACTTATAGGTACATCCAAACCCATAACCTTAGTCAAAAATATCAGTATTTCACAGGGTAAGAAAGGAGATATGCTTTAAATAATATGCTTCCAGAATGACACAGGGAATTTATAATTTGGGAATAAATATCAAAATTTGTGTTTTCCAGTACAAACCAAGCCTTAAATTTTCAGCTCTCTGATAAACTCAACAAAAGGTAAGGGACCAGTATGAGAATTTTTACAAAGGAATCCTGGGGACTCAGAGTATGCTTGGCACTGTGATTTATGCCATGCATGCACAACTTTGCCTTTTGTACTATTCTTTTTGCCCTTGTGCAGAAAGGAGTAGCTCTGATGTGCTCAGGAAAGAATTTCCAGGGGCAAACCCCATTTCTGTTACTCCTGTTCCTACCATTCACAATAATCACAGTTACTATGTCATCAATTCTTTTAAGAGAAAGTGTCTTGTATTCTTTTTCTGGTAGTGACTTCATAAACAGTGTGAAAATCTCATTCCATAGAGTAAGGGAACTGACCAAAAAGAAAGGTTTTTATATATTTCCCAAATTATCCTGTTCTTGTAGGGACAGCTAATGCTGTGGTTCTTGCTGACAATATCAGGCCACTTTAGCCAAACACATGGAGGTTACCTGCATACCATCAAATTAATCATTGTAAGATATTCCTATGTTAGACACCTAATCAACATTTTGGCTGCGAAACTCATGCAGGTTTAGTGAAAAATGTGTTCTATAACAACAATAAGGGTAAGGTCTAGATTTCCTTCTGAGCTATTAGATTAGTTAACTCCTCTGGTTTATCCTGGTAAAGGCTCTGCAAGGGCTTAGAGCAGCAGTGGGATGCAACAAGGTCTAAGTAAAATTTATCAAAGATTAGGGTAGCTCTCTTTCTGCCTGGGGCACTCTTTAAGCTAGGCCAAGTTCCTTAGGGAGACTGAAGCCCCCAGAAGGCTCACCAGGGAGAAAAGTCTGAGAATTCATACGTGTTTTCTTACTGCTTTCCATGTCAGTGGTCACCTTGGGCAGGTCCTGGAGCTGCCTGTGAGCTTTTGCAGCATTGTCAGGAATGTTCAAGAGCAGTCTCTTGTCTTCAGATTTCCTCTTAAAATGAGAACAGGGGGTGGATGATCAGTGAGAGAATGTGAGTTAATTTGAAAGATGCTTCTTCACAGGTGTTAAGCTCTAAATTTGCTCTTAAATTGATTTCTTCCTTATCTTAGCTCCGTGGATGAAGCCATCTTAGTTAAAACTTCAAAGAGTTTCCCATCAAGGTGTCACTTAGCACGCTGCTTTTCAGAGAAGAGAAAAACAGTTCCTGTCTGTCCTTTACTCTGAATGTTTGCCAAGGACAAGATTAATGTGCTTTTCATGTTCAGTCATGACAGGGAAATGGTTGTTTGTTATTTCTTGATAGCTCATGGATCTTCCCCACTCAATCCTGAGATATTTGTTTGCAGAAGGCAGGAGAAAGATATAAGAATTTATTCATTGATATTTGTACAGAAGTACTGAATTTGTGGTGGAGTTGAAATTATTTTTTTAAGTGTTAAAAGTTAATTTCCGTGTATCCATGTATTTTCCAAATGTGCAAAAAGATGCTCTGGTCCTGCCTGTGCTTTGCAGTTCTCAATTAAAAAAAAAAAAATATAGGTTACACAGTAACTTTCTTCTTATGGAATTGATGGCAAATCTGGAAGGGAGGCAAGGAGCGTCCTGCTAGGCACAAAATGAAATTTCTATATGAGAAATCTGATGTCCACTTGGATAATATATGGATTTGTTAAACTTTGATATAACAATTTAAAAAAAAAAAGGCCAACCCTTTAAAAATCCCATGTTTGTAGTTTGTTTGCAGTGGGAGTGAGAGGTGTAGCTTGATGTTGTCACAAAGAAGTGGAAGAGGCTCATCATTCCCTCTGCCACAGAAGGAGCTGGTTCCTCAAGAGCTGCTAGGTCAGAACAGGAGAGAGGAATCCTGAGCCCTGAGTAGGGGATTGAGGTGCACAGGACACACTGAGGTTTCTCTCACAGGCTCACCAGGTCCTCGTGCTGGGATTTGTTGTAGGGAGACAGAAAAGCTCTGGAGGTGGCTGCAGTTGAATGGATACTGAAGTACAACTGCAAAAGGCAAGCCAATTATAATTTTTTTCATGCAAGTGTCTTCTAGAGATCACCCTCACCCGGAAGCTGTTCATATCAATATGGTCGTGAGCAAAGGTGATCTTTTGTTAGCTTATATTTTTACACAGCAGCTGTACATATCTTAATCATAAAGGCAGTATTTGGTCAAGCAGCCACCACTCACCTCCTGTAAGTTGCTGTATATTTTTACAGCAATCATAAAATAAAACAGTTGAGATGAAAATGTGGTATGATAAAGGGCAACCCACTCAGCAGGTGAGGGAAGCAGCAGAATATACTTGAAAGGAGGAAAGATGGTACATCAGAAAACCCTTTGTTCATACACTTTCATGATTATTTTATTTGAACTTCTTCTGAGTGGCTGTAAGTGCTCAGTGTTTTCACCTTTCACTTTAGTAGCACCTGAAATATGAGACTAAATCCAACTTTTTCTTCCAAATTAAAATAATGGATATAGGAAATAATGTAGCATATGACACTGTGTTCTTTGGTGTACCTCTAAACCACATATGTTTGTGCACAAACAGGCCTAAACACTATTCTGACATGAAAATATTCTACTCTGTAAATGATTAATGTGTTTCCATTCATGTGCCAGATTTGTCTGAGCAGTGTGTGACAAGGAAGCTGTGATTGTAGAGAAGAGTTCGGGGGAAATCAGTTGGTAGTCACTCTCAGGGCAAAGAAGCAACGCAGATTTCAGTAAGTACTGGAAAACTCCAGTATTCTCCCAAGTGTTTACAGGCTGTGGGGCACAATTAACAAATTGGAGCACACTTTTGCTTAATGTGCTGCTTAGAATCAGGAGGCCATATTTATTTTCAAAAGAATTTGGAGCCCTTTGGGGAATGTCTTTGGGACCGGCAGCTCATTTCTCTGAAAAAATCGCTTTCCCTGAAAAAGCAGCTCAGTCAAGATCTAAAGAGGAATCGATCACAATCAGTGTAATTATTATACCAAAGAAATTTGGAGGAGCTGTGGCCACCATGCGATGCTGCAACTGTGAAACACAGCTGAATATAAGACATTAAGCTGTAGAAAAGGAGTGGAGGGTGCCAAAGTCAACTCATCTTTTGCTCTTGGGCAGTAAGAGCAAGCACAGGCCCTGGGGCTGCTTGCAGTGACTCCGTAGGCAGCTTTTGGGTTGTGTCTTTGATGCTTTGCAAATTCTTCTTTGCAGCTGTGGAAACCTTCTAAGTTCTTCTATTAGATTCTGCATTTTCCTAGTGACTCCTCAGCAGAAGCATCTTTTGTGCTGCAAGTACTGCTGCCTTCCTCTCTGTACAGCAGTCTTTACTAAAATGTCAGTTTTGTGATTTTTAGACCATTTTGGGTAATGTTTTCCTTCATCATTTACATCCTGTTCTTTGCTGGGCAAAAATTTTTTAACGGGCAGCGTTCGTTGTAGGCGCAGGAGCTGTTTTCTGTGTTCCAGCCTCTGAAAGCCTACGGAATGTGGAAAAAAAATGTGGTTTTGGAGGCAGACAGAAACAAAGGGGTCATTAAATGCCAAAATAGGACTTTGTTGCTCCATCTCCCCCCAAGACCCAAGCCTGGTGACAGTGGTGTTGGGGCAGCAGATGGCAAAGTGCGAAACAGCACGGGCAGTGGCCGAGAGTCCCTGGGAAGGTTTCAGGGAGCTGCATGGCAAGCGAGGGGACATTACTGACAGTACAGAGCACAAGGCAATCATCTGTGTAGCCATAAAATAACCTTCACCTTTCCTGGCAGAGGCTGCCACTGCAGTAAACAAGCTCAAACTGGGAAAGGCACATGGTAAATGTTGCAGATGAAGTCATAAAAGTCTGGCAGCCAACGCAGCTCGTGTCTTTCATAAAATTTGTGAAGAAGCAAATGGGACGACAGGGACTGGCCAAAGCATCAGTGCAAGTCAATCTACTTTTCACCATCTCAGGGAAAATAAAAACAGACCTGAAAGACCTGCTGAGCAGATCTCTTCTCAAAGATAATGTGCTGCCACACGTTAGTGGAACTTGCAAAGCAAGATAGGGGTCCAAAAAGCTTGAGTGACTTGGGGACTGGTAGAGGGGATGGAATTTTTATTCTTCTATTTTACTTGGAGTTTCAGCAAGCCCAGGATAATTCAGTCATCTGCTTTCTGTGACTCTTCAGTGCTCTGTTTGGGACTGTTATGCATACATTGCTGTGGTTTGTGCTGCTGCCTGGGTCTGTTTTATTTTATCAAAACTTGTGGAGGAAACAGTAGTAAGCCATTTTGCACTGGTTAAGAGGAAGTGTTTCCTTCACTTTGGAGCTTTTAAAGGAAATCTTGAACTGAGTTAGAAATGATTTCTCTTGTCATGAGACAAACACCAGTTTCACTGGTTAGTTCTTCATTGGAGGTTCTCTGAGCCAATCTTCCAATGGATTTTTGAGAAAACTTCAGAGCGCCTAGAAATATATATCAGGTGGTTTTGAAGCTAAATTAATGTCTTTCATGCCTAAGATTGGTCTCCCTCTGTTTATTTCTCTTCCTTCTGGCTTTTTATTTGCACACACCTTCCCTGTCCCAGGCTTTTCAGTAGTGCACTGAGTTTGAATGAGCTGCAAAGTGTCTGTGATTGCCCGGTAAGGACAGTGTGACAAGGGCTGGGAGGAAGGGAAGGGAGCCACCTTTCTCACAGTGAAATGAAGTTATTTGATGAAACCACATATTTGTCAGCTGTCCTCTGGTTCTGATTTTAACTTATGTTTTCCTGAAAAATCTAAGGGAAAACTTACTAAGCTTGCCTGTGGAAAGAAAAAAAGAGAAGATTGCTGTTTTCTAGCCTGTCATCTACTGTGTAGGATTAGCAATCCACCACAGGTGTCTGTCATCCCTGGGCTGCTGATTGTACAAAACTTTGGTGCTTGTCTTAGGCAGGAATGGGTGATGCTCACCTTCCAAAGTCTCAGTTCCTGCACAGAGAAATGCAACCTCACCTCTCTGGGTGAACTGAGCCTGCTTGTTAAGTGACCTTGTGCTGAGCAATTTGTTGGGAGGAAAGACGAAACCTCACAATTAACTTTCAGAGGATCATATTTTTTGGCTCTTGGCCACAAATGTTTAATAGCAAGTCAAGCTTGGCAGAGAAGATTTTCTGCCCAGAGCTGAACTGGTAAGTCAAATTCACTACTCTTTGACAACTTAATTTTGTCTTCAGGCTTGGGGACAAATTACAAAGGAACAAGAATAATTGTGCAACAGCTGTCACAGAGGAGGAGGGGGAAAAGCAAATTAAAAAAAAAGACTAGTGTGTAAGTCATGGCATACTACTTTAGGAAGCATAAAACTTGCAAAAGTGTCCCTGGAGCAGGATTGGTCATATTTCTGAGTTTTCTTTCATGAGAGAAAATCCAGCTAGTTGTTGAACTAGACAGTTACTCCACAGATGTTAGCTTGGCTACAGCTCTAACACAGTTCTGGAAGTAAGGGAACACATCACATGTGCTACGTACACAATTCAAACGACATGTTCAGCTTGTCAAGAAAAAGGATTTTGAGCATAAGGCAAAAGCAGTAAAATGGTTCTTCTGGGACATTTTTGGTGGTAAAGATTGCATTAAAAAAAAAGCTTTTGCTTCTCTGGGTTTGGAGATGAGAGAGAAATATGACTGAGCTTGCAGAGTTGCTTGTTCTCAAGCTGAAGTGTGCAGACATGATTGTGCTTTCAAAACAAGTAGGAAAAGTGAGGCTGTGTTGCCAGTGGAGAGATATAAGCGACTTCTGTGAGTTAAAAGAGCGTTTGCTGTGGTAGCTGGCAGGGAACTGCAAAAAGAAGAGAACAAGGAGAAGTTGAACTAGAAATACAAACTGTTAGAGCTAGAAGGCTGAAAGATCAGGTTGCATCAGAGCTTACCAAATGTTTCAGATTGGATGTTGGAAAGGAAAAAAGAAAACCAAGATGAAAACCCTTCCTTCTCTCAATCAACACTTCACTTTCTGAGGACATCATCTTCATTCAAAACTTTTTGCTCTCCTCAATAACAGTTAATTCAGGATGAATTACTCTGCTTGACAAGAGTTCTGCTTCTAGTTGTTTAGCTGTTAAATAAGCTGGAAGTTGGGTCATTTAGTTAATTTGGAAGCATGGTTCAGGAAACACCACTCACAGATTCTAGCAGCCCATTGCCACTCAAGGAAGAGAAGCAAAGGGAGAAACCAAGTTTGTGAATGAATAAGTGTGATGATGCTGGAAATGGTAGACCTTAGTCAAAGGTGGATGTGAAATTATTTTCCTCATCTTTGTGCAGGGAAATTCATTTTTGCCTACATATAGCAGAGCAGCTTTGAAGCAGCTTTTCACATGCTACATAAATATGTATGAAAAAATGTTTATGGCAAGATTAATCCCTTTTTGCATCTCAGTCTTGCAGGCGACCTCAAAATGGATTTCAAATGCCAACCAGGGTACAAATACCTCTACTTGAACTTTTTATAAACTCCCTTCACCAAAGGGAGAGCAAAGAGAGCGTTCAGATCAAACCACTGGCCCCAACTGCCTTGCTAAATCTGTGCCCTTCCTGCCTCTTACAGCACTGTGTGTGCTACGGGCAGGAGTTAGGAAAGTTTTCCACAAGTTTTTAATTTCTTTCACTTTCTCTAGTCTTTGCAGTAGGTAATACTGACCCAGATCTCTTATTCAATCAATCCTTTTTCCCAAATTAGTTGAATGTTATAACTCTTCTCCCTGGCTGTGCTTATGTTCTTGTTTTCCAAGTTTGTTTGAACTAATTCCCAGAGAGCTTCCGAATGTGCTAACCGTATAGAATACATTACTTTGCCGTCTGTTTCGAGAAAGACACTTTTCCCATTACATTCCTATCCTGTAATTATTGAAACTCTACTGTGAACTCTGCAAACCACAGGTATTTATAGCCTTGTAAGCATACTTTCTTTTGTTTCAGCGAGCGTACACAAGGAAAAGATTTTGTTCAACTCTTGCAAATTTTTTTTAGTACGCTGAGACAGATATTTGCATTATAGCTTAATAATAAATTTAACTCTTATATAAACGTCATTACTCATATGTTGAGGGTCCAAGTAAGACATTTGGTTTGAGATTCAGCTCTTGTCATGGAAAAAAATTGATTTGGGGTTCAGATTGTATGTAAAATTTGTGCTAGTCCAAGTCAGCCCATTTTCACTGGAACTCCAGGTTCTGCTAAATGCATCTTTTCCTTCCCCAGCTGAACTGTAGTCTGGACTTCTGAAGGGGCTTAAACAAATATCTAATTGCGAGAAGTGACCCCAAACAACTCTTTTAATTAAATATTTTAAAATACTACTTTTTTGTTCTGTGTTTTAACCTTGACTATTTTTTTTTAAACTTTCATGGAGAACAAGAGAAAATGGCAATAAGGAATCACTGGGTATGCAAAAAACATGGGGTTTTATTAGCTGTTCTCAGTAGATTTATGTGCAAGTACTTTTTTAGGGTTTTTTGTGTCTCTTCCTGGAGGAGAAGGCTTGGAAGTGGATTCTAGATTTTTGAAAAAAAAATAAATGCAGGGAGTATGCTTACTGCTGAGCTAAAGATGCCCCCAGGAGCCAGCGGTGTTGTGGGAAGGTGAACTTGTGAGTTCTTGTGATCAGGCAAGCTCCTGTGTCCTTGGGTGCTGTGGTGCAAATTCTATCAATCTCTGCTGCAGCCTGTGTTTTTCTGGGCTCAATCAGATTTCAGGTCGTGCAGTGACCCACCTGGGTGATGGCAGAACCTTTCCTGGCAGGACTCATGGTGCTGCAGTCGGAAAGAAAGCAGTGAACCCCTCCAGGTCTGCGCACGTGCAGGGTTTTTGTGCTCTGTCACTGAGACAGATTTGCAATCCTGTCTTTAGTGATCAATGGCAGCAATGATACTTCTGGAAAAACATTATTTTTTGGGATGCCAGACCTTGCTTCTCCATGAGGAATGTGGGTTTGGGCTAAAGCAGAGAAGCAAGAACAGAGGTGAATTTTCTCTCCCCAGACTTATTCCTCTCCCTTTCCTGGTAGCCATAGTCATGTAAGGCCTCTGGTTTTTCTTGAAGATGTCACTGCAAGTTGGAAATGTTACCCTAAAACTAAAATATTAAATATGTAAAACCTGACTTTGGGTAATAAGGCATGCCTGTACCAGATCAGCTCCTCTAGAAATTTCTGAAAACACAAACAAAACTGCAAAAACAACTGAATCAAAATCCTTTGCTAGGTAGCAGCCATCCCAGTGTACAATAAACACTTTCTTAGTGGAAAAAAATATTTGTTTTCAACAGTTTTGGAGCTGTTTTGGCAATATTTTCTGCAAGGTTTAAGGTGTTTATAGCACACCTGCTGACACAAATCCAATAATGGATTTGTAGGCACAATCTAGTCTTGTTATTTTTAAGTTAGTGGTTAATAAGCATGAAGTAATACAGGAAATTTGCCTAGTAAAATAAACTGTGAATAATCCATTTACCTGAATGCTTAATTATAAAAAAGAGTAACCTAGCGTGTTGATTGGAGCTTTTCACAAAGAAAATACTAGTTCTAAAGAAGGAGTTTTATTTTTCTTGCTGTACATTTTTCTTGCTGTACATTTTCATGGATGCAAAGTGTGGAGCTTCCTCAGAGAACCCTGTCCCATTTGTTTGGGTTTGGTTTTTTTTTTTCCTTTGATCTAAAATAATTTAATTTTGGTCAGTGTGGGTACAAAATGAGTTATTTATAGAGGTAATGAGTCTGAAACGTATATGCAACCAGAGGAAATTCTGGGTGGGAGGGGACTGCTGGAGACTTGTCCAGACTTTGCTTAAAAAAGAGCCCTGGGTGAAATTGTTAAGGGTGCTGTCAAGCTGTGTCCAGAACACTTCCACCAAAAGCTAAGTATGAGGGAGAGGTTAGGATTTTCTGTCAAATTATGTTCCTGGGAAATATTTTGCATTTCTGCATCCTTCAGAAACTTTTTCAAGTATATTCTTCACACGGTCTGTAGAGAGCAAGTTAAAACATTTTAATTTTTTGTTTTTGAGCGTTGCATTCAGAAGATGGTTGGCTTGAACTTTTATTGAGGACAGTGGATCTTGCCTTGAGGACAACTTGTTCAATACCTGGATAGTTTGCTCTTTCAAAATCTGCTGAAAGTTGCCTTCAGAGCAGCAGTTACTCTAGCTGCTGTAAGAGGGTGTGGTGAGAGTCTGGAGTTTGAGTAACTCTGAAAGAAGTGAAGGTATTAAGGAAAGCTTTTTATCCCAACAAATGTTGTAATTTTAAAGAAATCCACTTATTTTCTCCCCATGTTTGCCACAGTTAACAGAAAACTAATGATTTTACACGTCTTTTGAAACAGGAGGTATTTGTCTCTATTTTCATGTTTTACAGTTTCCTGTCTGAAATACGTATGATTTATAGTTCATTTATAAATTCCCCCTTTGATATAAATAGTCAAAGGAAAAGAGAATCTTTTCCCCAATCGAAAAAAATAATCTTAGGGGTTTTCATACAGAATTTATCTTAAAATATTTGGGGATTTTTTTTTTCCACTGAGTATGAATCAGGGGAAATTTATGAGCAATTTTTAGGTCAATTCATTTCTACAAATTGAAGACTGGTGCATCTACTTAACAGTATTTTGTTAAGAAGTAACAATACTGCCACATATTGGGAATACTACTTTGCGATGGGAGGGAGTTTAAAAGACATTTCCTGTAAAAGCTTTACTCTAACAAAACAACTAGTTCCACTTCATTGTTTAAATCCTCAATAAATGGAAAAAACCCAGTATTTTAGTTCAGTATTTTATTTATTGATCAACACTTCCAGGCACAGTTTTGTACAGAGTTTGAGCAACCAACCAGCTTTTCCCTGAGTGAAAAGTACTGCAAATTCCCTGCAGGAGTTACATCCCTTGTAAAGACTACTCCCTCAGAGTTTTTTTTGGGGTTTTTTTTTTTTTTTAACTTTGCTTTTAAATTTAAAGGTAGAAAAAATGCATCTATTGAGAAGGATTCATTTATTTTTGAAATCTGTTGAGTCAGATCACTGAAAGGAGCCCTCTGTGTAACACTGCTTCTTTCTGGGAGGCAGCTTTCAGCATGACATCAGGCTGATGTGCAATGTAAGTTTAATCTGGTACTGATATGACATTAAAAGTCAAAGAAAAGAAATTAAAGGCTTTCTAAAATGAAGGGCAGCAGAAGATTTTTGTAAGCTAATTTTATTTTGATCAAGAGTGAAATGTAAGAAGTGTGTTTTCCTTTCATTGAGTTCCCCGTCCTTTTGAAATGAATTTCATTGATATTATGTCAGTTGCAGAAAAAAGAAATCCTCCACCTGTATTTCCAGTTTATTGATCAAGTAATTTTATCTGATTTCTTCTTGAGAATTTAGAAGACAATGGATTGAGAAGGTGTTCAAACAGCATGAATAAGAGTTATCTACTCTTGTCCCAGCTGCATTAAAGATTCTGAACTAGCATTAGCATCTCTTGCAGTGTGCATTACCAGGGCACCCTCTAGCTTCCAGAGCTCCTCAGCAGGCAGGAGACAAATCTGTCTTCATCAATTCCAAAGCAGAACAATGCCTTTTTTTTTTTTTTAAGCTGTAGCCATACTATGTGATTTGCAGTTGCCTTTAAAAATAAAAAACAGCTTGTAGAACTTTTATTGCACAATTTGTTTTAATAGGTGCTTTAATAGAATTTTTAATGTGAAAGGAAATTACTCAAATATTGTAGTGAATGTAACTGAGTAGTGCCATTCTTTTATTTTTGTTTTTGTTTTCCCAAGCTGATTATGATAGAGTTGGATCACTGTGCTGTTTGTGGAGGCCCCTCAGGGAAATAGCTTTGTAAGGAGGGTGGATTGTGCAATTTCTCACAGCAGAGTCCTTGGGAGCCCCCACCCTGGATCCTTTCTGAGTGGCAAAAAGCTGGGGGATGGACTCTGGGAGCCCACCCAGTGCACTTCTACTGCTTGGGCTGGGATGTAACTCTTCCTGCCCTCCTGTGTGCCCTAAGATGTGTGCAGTCTGAATGTTGGGTTCTCACAGCATCTGTCCCCCATGATGGGCATGTCCCTTCCTGGTGTGTCACCCTGCTTCCTGAAGGGGAATAATGGAATCAGAAAATGGTTTCAGTTGGAAAGGACCACTTTGGGTTTAACTTGAGACCAGAGATTTGGAGCTGAGCAGGACCTGAGCAAGCCAGAGCCCTTGGCTGTGGAGTTTATAAAGCAGCAGTGTCTTACTGGTTCTTATCACATTCCACAAAGGCTGTAGGAACAAAACTGCTGTAGCCTGCAGTGCCTGTCCACATCATCAGACAGACTATTGCAAACCTCTGTTTCTTCCTCAGACTGTTTGTCTCTTGGCATTACAACTTTAGTGCAGATTTTCCTACTCCTGTCTGGTTTTATGCTGCAGTTCTCGCAACTTGTTTTGTAAGTGGTTTTACATCAGTCACAGAGGGGCAAACCCGTTGTCTTGTTTGTAGCTTTTCCCCTCAACGTTTATCATTTAGCTCATGCATTCCCTAAAGTGGGCACGTGGAGTTTTCCTTGATTGGTTTTAACTCACCAGTTTGAAGGGAGGATAAGCAGCACCAGAGAAGAGGTTTCCAGATGGAGCCATAAGATCCTGGAAGAAAATAATCTGGCTTCACACTTACACTTCAGTACTGGCAGCGGGCTTAGAAACCTCTCATAAATCCGTGGCATTATTTGCTAATTGTTTGTCATATATAATCCAGATTAATTTATTCTATAAATGTCATTTTGCAGATCACTTGAGCAAGCTAAACAAGCCTGCAGGTATGAAACATGATTTAATTAATGTATTTCTGTCAGTGTAGTATGTTTGCATCCTGCACCTAGTATCAGTCATGGTACCAAAATTTGCACTGGATTTCCTAGAAATTGCTGGAAGGTGAGAGCTGGGAGGATCACGTAATCCATCTTTGATCCTTGGATGTTGGGAATTAAATGTTCCCTGGCTCTTCTGATAGAAATGGACTTTGGAGAAAACTGAACTCCACAAGTCTCTAAAAATAACTGAAGTGTGTTGTTTTAATTTCCTCCCATGTTGGCACATTCCTGATGTTGAAAGTGAATCTCTTGTCCAAATTGAGCTAATTAATACGTTCATCAAGGGGAAATGGAAAACTATTGACTGTTGTCCTCTTAACCCCCTTTATTTTGTTTTGCAAGGCCATGACATTCACTTTTTTTCTCTTACAAAAAACTGCTTTCCTTTAGCTGTTCTTGAAATGATATTTTCCAGCTCTTTATCTATTTCACCTTCTCTGAACTCACAAAGAAAGCTGTTTTTAAAAACTTGTGCCAAAAACTGGGCTGAGCTACCTGTGCCTTTTAGCAGGCACTCCTTCCCCACAGCTGATCACTGGGTTTATGATCAATGACAACAATTTAGCCCTCTTGGTCAGTCAGGATTACTATTTTCCATTTAATATCTGTGTGTGGACTTTTTATTTTCTAAGCACTGCTGTCTAAGCCTGCCTTCATCTATCTTATCTCTTTTGGTTTTGAACCATTTTCTTCAATTTGTCAAAACCAGTTTGAAGTCTGAGCTTGTCCTTGAAAGTCCTTGCAGCCGCTCCCAGTATTTTGACCCTTCTAATTGCTATAGTTGCTTGATTTTTTTTTAATGTTAGCCAATAAAGAAATTTTTGAAGGTATGTGGGCTTGAGGCTGAGCCCTTTTCAAGACCAAATTTAAGTTTTACAAGTTGACAGCAAACTACTGATGGCACTTGTAAAGTGCAGTTTTCTAAGAGCTGTGCCCAGTTTGATGAGCTTGCTCAGGAAATTGTCACCTGAGGCAGTGCCAGAAAACCCTCTTGAATTCAGGACACATCACAACTGCTGCTGTCCCGTGCCTGCCAGGTCAGTCACCCTGCCAAGGAAACTAAAATAGCTCAATGTGGCCTGTTTTCAGCAGTTTTATTGCTGCTTTATTACCTTGCTATTTGCCAGGTGCTTATTAACTGTTTAGCAAATGGTCTTTTTTAGGGGTTTCTGGGCCTGATGGTGCTGAACAGCAAAACAGTGCCTGGGCTTGAGAGGAGCTCAGGGGAGGCCTGTGGCTGGCAGGGGGTGTGGGTAGGAGGCCTGACCCTGGCTCTCAGTTTATTTGAATTAAATGTGAATTTATGTGTGTGCTTTGTGCCCTTCTGTCCTGCTCCACACAGCTTTGTAACAACCTCCTGTGCAGTGGGAGCTCCTCTGTTGGGGCTGCCTTTTCCTTTTGAGAAACCCAACTTTGATGCCACAACAGCTTTGCATCTTAGAATTTTTAATTTGAGTAGTATCTTTAAAAGGACACTTGTTCTAGCTTTGCTGCTAATTGAAAAAGTTCTGGAATCTGCCTTTTGTAATGATGGCAGCACCGCTGGTTTTCCTTGGTCTTAAATTTTGGAATGCTCAGCTCCTACATAGAGGGAAATCCCTAACAGAAACTTTTTGTTACTCAATTTGAGAATAAGACCTAGTTCCTCCCCAGTGTGAAGGACTTACAATGTCTTTAACATCTCTACAAATAACTTTTGTATGTAATTCAGGGATGAAAAATATTCTTATAATTGAATTTCTCAGTGTGAAGCAAGATCATCTTATTTGGAATATATTGTCAGAAACTTTCAAACCTTTTCTGCTATGCCTAGAGTATATTAGAAATGGGAATTGTTGAAATGTGAATTAAATTCCAGATAAGAAAATTGCCTGTTATGCAAAGGAAATTCCATTTTGGCTCTTAACCCACCTCTTACATGCCAGTTAAACAGCAAATACTGTTTATGTTCCGTTTCTTTTGTCAAGGATTTTTTCTTTATTGTTTTTATAAATATAACATCCATATTGTATTGGTTTACCATATTTTTTTTCTTCTTGAGCTCACATGAAATTGTAATTGAGGTTTTTTTACATCTGAAACTATACATGGGAGTCAGAGAGCACTCTAGATAGTAACTAAAACCAATTAGTTTTTCTAATTTAGCAAAATATTTTCGAGTTTGTTTTTTTTTTTAGGGACGCGTATATGGAAACAAAATAAAAATCTTGATATTTGGTGAAGAGAAGTGTCTTTTCTGAAATGATGCCTTAGTAGACTAAAAGACTGGACAACCATGGACTATGTAAAACCTTATTCATCTCAGTGCTGCCACCAGTTTTATCTTGCCTATGCCAGAGTCCAAATTCTAAGATTCCAATTTTAATGTGCATCTCTATTTATATCATGGAAGGTGATTAAGAAGCTGTTTTCCCTCAGTCCCCTTTGTCCATCTGTCACTGCATGTGAGCAATATCATATTGTCATCTTGAGAAGAGCAGGTGGGCTGGTTCCTCCTGGACAACAATAGTTCACTGTGGTTTTCACTTTCCCCTGTGAAATTTGTACTAAAAATGTTGACCTGGAGTAATAAACCTGGAGCCAGATGGATCTACCACTTGAACTGCACAAGCTTACACCAAAATAAATTCTGGCAAATATTATAGGAGTGTGTTATTTCTATAGATAACAAATGGGAGATTTCAAACTAGTAAAAATCGTGACATCAAACTGCATTTCATGCTTATGGATTTATTGCAGTTTCCATTACAAATGCATTTTTAACAAAAAAAATATTTGAGAAATTGATACCTTCTACAGCAGAAACAGATGCAGGCTCTTTCTTTAAAGCCCTGCTGCAATGGCAGGTACTTGCACACCTGAGAAAATCAGGGGAAGGAGGAGCAGGGTCACTGCTTCAGTGCAGGATAGGCTTTCTCTCCTTAGAAAGAAAGGTGAGTCCCCATGTGAGAGGGGGCTGGATCCTGGCCAGGGACAGGGCTGTGACATGTGGGGCTGTCTCCCACTTTAGATGATCTAAGCCACACTGATACAGCAGTGCTGAAGGTATCTCTTGATTTCTGTTACTTTTTAGAATTGCCTAACTTCTAGACTTTGAGACAATGATTTATCACTCCAATGTGGCACACAAGAAGATAACTTTTTATTTTCCCTGAATTAACCTTTTATTTAAGGTTTCCTCTTATGGTACAGATGATTTTGAGTAATTCTGAATTCTGTTTTTCTGGCACCAATGAACCTCAGGAAAACAACTTGATAGACCTGACTTTTGGGTTCCTTTGGGCAGCTTTGAAAATCCTGGTGACTGGCTCCTGTTGCTGTGTCAGTGTCACACCTGGAGCTGACAGCAGCTTGTCACACATCAGATGCTTTGGAGAATGGTCAGTGCAGATTTTACCTGTGGCAGAAAGTTCTGCTCAGCCCCTTGGTCTTAAGATGTTCCCTTGTGCTTGTGTGTGTGCATAAATAACTGTACATTAGTTCAGTTTCTAGTGTAGCTTTCTTGGAAATCTTCCAATGGAAATATTTTATTTGGGAAATCAGTTTTCAAAGGCTAGATTTAAAAAAATATATTTTTTAGCTATAATATATATAAGAGTGGGTAATCTATTAAACCAGTCATCTGGGATGCAGGAGACTCGAGGTCAAGTTTCTGCTATGCAGGTTTTCCCCCTGCCCTCCTGTGAGAGTCTTGGAAGTATGACTTGCCTGTTTGGAATTATGTCTGCCACATTTTTAATTGTCATTTTATTTTTAAGCTTATTCTCAGTTAAAAGGAAATTTCTTTAAAATGACAGGGAGTACTTATTCTTTTAATTTTCATATCCTATTGCATTTTGCAAAGGATTGTTGAAGGAAAAAATTTGTTCTTATATTTTTGTCTTCGTCCAAAATCAGAATATTGTCCAAGGCCTTACTATGTTTGTGCAGGTGCACATGTATACAAGTTTTCTTTTTCTGCTTGTAAATCAGCTTTCTCTAGCAATGTTTTGGGGAATATGGGGCCTGTGCTCGTCTCTTGCTTCCTTATGCAGCCCAAGCTGGAGCTCAGTAGGAGCACCAACAATTGCCTTTACCAAGCTGGGGCCAAAGAATGCAGGAAAAGCTCCCATCCTGTAGCACCAAAACACTAGATTTTTTCTATTCTTTGATAGTTTGGGCTGAATGATGCCTTTATTATTTTTTATTTTTTCCTCCTCCCCAGGTATTTGAATAACTGGTTTATTGCATAGAACATTTTTTCAGAAATAGTTGATATGGAGTTGAAACCCATCATTTTGATATGAAGCTTTGTATTTCTCTTGTGAGTGATTAACTTGATTAAACACATTCAATCTCACTTTATTTCCCATTTATCACAATTATGCAGAACATATTTTTAATTAGAAAGAGGAATCCTTTCTTGCTTAGATTGAGACAACCCTGTGAAATTGTGTACAGAGTTGGGAGCTCTGGCTTTTCATCCTGTTAAAATGTTGTTGCAGTAAGTTTCAAATACTTTTCCTCAGTTGGCAATTCCCTTTCACAGATAAGGTTCTAAAAGTCTCAGTTCTGTTTGTTTTAAAAATGAAACACCACTAAGTGTTAGCCCTTTACAGGCATTTTTAACATGCATTTGAAAGACATCCAAAATCTAAGAGTTTGATTTGGAATTAAGTGAAATATTCAGAGGATCAATCAACTGTGTTACATTCCAAATGTGTATTCTCTTTTTGATTCCAGATAAATTTTGGCCAAAATATTTTCTTTTGGGCAGATCCAAGAGCTTAGAGCATGGCTAGGAATTAAGTCTCATTTGAATTTACCTCACTTTTCTGACCAGTAGTCTTTTTTTCATGAAGGGTAATTCACCTCCTGATTGACAATATCTTAGACTTTCTTACCCTGAGAAACTAAACAGTTCTGTGAGGAAGGAAATTTGTGTTAATCCCAAGGAGTCATTGTGATTCTTTGTATTTTGGAGTTTGCTGATGGAAAAATGCCTTCCTAATTTCAGATGATGTTCTCAACGCTCAGGCTTCCTCTTTTCACATGAAGCAAAGAAGGGCAGGAAACAAAATACTTGTAGTAGGCAGGGTAGGAAAATAGCATGTAGAGACAAACCAGGTCAACTGCAGTTTGAGCACAGGACTAAACTGCATTCAGTCTGCTGGGACCATCTACAGCAATCTGATATTGCAGTTTAACCATGCTAAAAATGCTGAGGAACTTTTGGAATGCAGAAAGTAACCACATGATACCCTGTCCACACTCTCCTGACTAACCCACCCAAAGGACTGTGCAGTGCACAAAGCTGCAGCTCCTGAGTCCTTGTTGGTGTAATGTGTGTTGACTTTTAGCAAGGGGAAGATTAGTCAGCAAGCAGAAATCATCTGGGAAGATTTTTTCTTTTTCTTCTTTCAAAAGTGAGTCTAATATATCAAGAACAAACACTGGTAAGGAAATACCTCCAAGTACCAAATCCTGCTGGATGGATTGTTATAACTGATCTCTAAAGACAGAAAGAAATTAGAAAAATACAGTTCAACCTAGCAGTTGTCCTGTACTTTCAGAAGGGTGTGGTGAGAGGAGGGTGGTTCATAGCTGCCAGCTCTGCAGTCAAGGGAAGGACCGAAAGGAAGACACAGAGCTGCTAACCACTGTGGCATTCCCCTGAAGGCTGCTTCAGGCACTTAAATTAATTTGCTAATTAATATGGCCTGTTTGTGTAGTTGTATGTGGATCAGAGTGCTCTTATGCATTAGTTTTGAGTAAAACTTTGAGTGTGATCAGGAAACGGTCTTAAGCTATATCAAGGGAAAATTAGGCTGGGTATTAGCAAGAAGTTTTTCACTGAAAGAGCGATAAAGTGCTGGAGTGTTCTACCTGGGGTGATGGTGGAGTCACCATCCCAGGCTATATTTAAAAAAGACTGGTTGTGGCACTCAGTGCCATGGTCTAATTGAGGAATTAGGGCATGGGTTGGATTTGATGATCTTGAAGGTCTCTTCCAGCCTTGTGATTCTGTGAATTCCTAGTAAGTGGAAAAAGAAGCATGTTCCCACAACAGAGACCTTGTTCCTACAGGCTTTGTGGGGCTGTCTAAAGAATAAATAAATTGCAATAAATGAGTTAGCACAGATAGGAGAAGCAGTATAGTCACATTGCAATGGCATTCTGCCCAGTTTGATGTCTTCTTTCTCAGCAGAGTTGAGAAATAGTTATTGTGATATGCTAGATGAAAATAACTGTACAGCACGGTCCAAAACTCTCCATGCTGAACCTTTGTAGACCTTTATTGCAGCCTGTTCAAATATTTCCTGTACCTTGGAGCTCTGCCATCAGCAAGCTCTTTTTGGGGTTGAGCTCTAATGAGTCAGTCCCTAAATCAGGATCATCACTGGAAGATGAAAATAAGACCAAAAAAATCCCCAAACTACTTCAAAATAGACAAATCTGGTTTGGGCTTTTACTTAATCCAATTATGTTGTTATGCCTTTGTCAAATATCTCACGATGCTTAAGATGGAGATCTTTTTAACTTGAGAGACGTTCCTTTATTGTCAGATAATTTTAAAGCTGTACATATATCACAAGTTCAGACTATGTTCTCAGCTGTCATTGCTGAGCAGTCCAAATGCTTTATTCCAACCCTGTTATATAATTAGGTGAATAATTACATTACTCTGAGTGCCATCATGGTCTGAGAAATGAAACAAACAACTGTAAAATCACCTGTAATTATATAGCACCAGCATGATTGAATCTAATGCATTCTGTAACTGTAGAGTGCTAACTTTTGTGAAATGGCTGAGTTATTAATTTAAAACTGCCTGTATTATCTAAAAGGAGCATGTATGGAGCTCTCTTAGCAACTCTACAACAGAAAGTTTAGGTGTTATATTAATTGTGTTTGCTTTAAAACTGATCCAATGACAATTTTTAACTAAAGGATATTCAATAGCTGAAATTCACCTTAACTGCAAAGATAATTGCTATATGCTCACTATAGCATTAAAACACTGAGTGCATTTCATAAATGAATAGTTATGTTTCTTGATATGTTTCTGCTTAATGGTGGTGAGGTGTGAGTACTGTAATTATTGTTGGTATTCATTTCCCATTATTTCCTTGGGATTTTTTTTTCATTTACTAATGTTCTATAATATACTTCTTTTTGAATTAATGTTTTCCAATTTTGTTTCCCCTACTGAATGCATACATATAGTGTGCTAATAAGAGACCTATGGTTAATGGAAAGCATAATAAAATTTAGTTGCTCCTTTTGAGGAACCTAAAATGATGTTTCCCTGAAACAAGTACCTGTTACTCTAAGATGAATTAATGCAAAGAAATGTGCTCAACTTAAAATGCAGATTTTTTTAAATGTGACTGAAGGAAATCAAGCATCATCTCTGTAAAATGAAGTCCTCCCTCTTTCAATGGCATTAATATCATGTATTCCTGTAATATCTGGGAAGGTGGGCTTGGGCCAGCAGTGCTCTCTGCAGCTCTTAAATTCAGCTTGACAAGATCGTGCCTCATTGCAGGGGAGGCAGTTTTATTGTTTTTGACTTGTTACAAAAGCTATGTGTAGTTTCAAAGGATGTAAAGGAGTTCTTACAGAAAAAAAATGAGAATATGTAATGGCATTGTCACTAAGCAATGAGAAATAGGAGAGAGCCCTTTGTTTAGTATTTTCAGCAGAGTGAGGTAGCACCTATTTGTAACAATTTTTTCATGTGAGAAACTGGCACCTATCTTACACAGCTGCTGGGAGAAGAGTTTAGATTTATTCTGGAATGTGTTTAAATGCAGTGACATAAAATTGCCATCACAAAGGCAGAGGTCCCAAGTAAGCACCCCAAAATAGTATTTAGGTGGGATAACTGATTTTACTGACTGAAATAGCAGCAGAAGCTTTGGAAGTTACACATAAGTCCTTAGTCCTAGTCTGGTGAGGAGCTGAAAGAGGGACCAAATAAAAAAAAAGTAAGTCTAACTAGTGTTCTCAGAGCTTTCAGAAAGTCTTAGCTTTTTCTAGGAGTGACAAAGGTTTAGCAATTCTATCTCTGATTCTGTCTTTTTTAATATTTTTCCAATTTTTGAGTATTAGGGGAAAGAGTTGTATTATTTTTTGAATAAGATAGTACCAAATGCAAAACAGCTCTTTGTATTCATATTTGAAGGGGATATGTGTTGATTTCTGCACATCAGTGCAGCCTCTTCAATCATATTTATTTTTGTTATCCTTTGAGTTACTCCTACAGTTTTATCACAGAGGCTTGACAATGAGTATGATTGCAGTGGATGTCAGATGTGCAGACAGACATTCCTTACAAAATTACATGGCTTCTGTGGCAGAACTAATGCAAAGGAAAGTATCTTTATATTAAAGAAACGCTCTGCCTGCTGCCTTTGGGATGTTAAGGGTGAATTCAGGTCTCAGAAAGGGATGAACAGGAGTTGTGTTACAGAAAGGGTGCTAGAACTTCTGAGGTTGTCTAACCCAGTGAATCCCTCTGAGCATTCTCAGATGCTCTGGTCAAAGAAGGAAGCTATTGCACAAGAAGTTTAAAAAAACCGCTTCATCCCAGGCAGTCTTGTCAGAGCTGTCAGGGGAATTGGACATAATTCTCTTTCAGTGTCTTTGCAGCTGTATCTGCTCAGAATGTCAGCTAAAGAGGCATTTTTAATTGATTTCTCAGAACTTTTTTTTTGGCTGGTGTTTTGTGTTTGGGCTGAGTGTTTTGTATTGGGCAGTATCTGACAATATCTTTGAGAGGAGACATGTTTATCAGCCTCACAGAAGATGAATTGGGTCCAGGGAAGAGGTAAAACACTAAAGTGCCACCGCTGTGTGGATGAATAATTTTACAGGTTTGCTGGCAGCCTCAAAATAAAAATTAAATAAAAGTAACCAAGTTTAACATAAGCATTATTCTAGGGTTGAATCAGGCATTTCTTCAGTTACATAAACTGGTATAAACACCTATGAAAAGCATATCCACCTTTCATGTTTTCACAATCCTGAGAAAGCAGTGCTGAAACACCTGGGAAGCTATTTCAGAAAGTGAATGTCAAAAATGTAAAATCCAAGAGTATTTAAAATGTTGAAGAGACAAGATTGAGGGCTGTCCCTAAGGGTAGAATGAGGAGGCTTCCTTGTAGACTTTGTCAGAGAACAGTGAGCCACCCACTTTTAAAACTGCTGAAACAGATGACTTTAATGATAGTTGTATCAGCATGTGCTCTTGACGGCAGTACCTTCCTACCACTACTGTGAGCTCAGTGCAGTCCTAGTCAAAACCTTCCCTTCTAAATCACTTCATGAAGTCATTCTGATGACATTTCCCCTATGTATTTATAACATTACAAAAGGCATGTTTAGCATGGCTTATTTCCTTACAGTATCAGATACACTTGTTTCTAGACTGGTGAATTAAGGAAAAGCCTAAACAATAAATAAATATAATGCAACCAAAGTTTTTATTTCGTTTTTATCTCAAAAGTATACTTAAGTGCTATTATTGCCATTCATTGTTATGACCATAAAAATAATTATTCCAAGACAGTCCTGTAGAACAGTATCATATTCACTAAATCTTACAGCATCCCTTGCTACAATAACTTGTGCAGCGTTATCAAATTTAATGAATGTTTACATTCTGCCCTCATTAGTAGATTTACAATCACTAAAATTGTGTTAAAATACACTACTTTCATTCCCAACTTTTACGTCTTCCTGAAGTTTAGAAATAAAACCAAATCCAGCAGATCCATTTACACAATTCCGAGTGGTTTTGTCCTCAGGACTGCGCAATGTAGCGCAAATCTTTCATGGCAAATTCTCTGAATTAAAATTGATACTTCTAAGTCTGAATGAAAGAATCATTAAGATTTTATCTATGTGATGATTCAGGAAAGCCTAAAACAAGTCAAACCAAATTAACATTCTATGTAGCTTCTCCTTCGGAAGTAGTGACCTCAGCTCACTCTGCTGCTTTTCCTCTGGCTCATCCCGCAGTGCTATGTTCTCTGCTCCTCTGAGGAAGACGCTCCAAGATGAAGTTATTTATTTCTCATGACATTTCTAGCACTTTGGATAGTTAGCTAAAGTGCTATAATTTTAGCTTATGCTCTTTCAATTAGAAAGATAAATTTCCTGTATTGCTCATTTACTGGCTGTTTTTCATGCTGCATTCATTACCTGTCCTGTTCCACAGGAACAGGCTTTTAAATTGGGAATGGGTCAAGAGAGCACACTCAAAATGACTTCTGACAAGCAGCTGACATTTTTCTGCACCCAAGATGTTCTAATCTTCATGCTAATAAGGAGATTTATTCTCATAGAGTTTAATAATTGTTGATGGCTTTAGAAATCCAAAAGAGGTACTTAAGTCACGAACAGCATGCACTGCTTCAGGATGTGGGCTCAGTGGAGCGGCACACAGCTCTTGTAAAACTGGAGACCAGGCCTGTCTTAAATGGAAAACGCTAATAAAAGAGGAAAAAAATCTGACAATACTTCTTATAACTGCCTTTGAATTAATTTTTTTTTTTTCTTTAGGGGAGCATATTAGGCAATGAGAACAGTAAGGATTTTTGATTCTGGAAATTTGATCAAACAGGCAATTTTGTAATATTGAAACTTTCCTAAAATGCCATTTCAAATGTAAAGTTTGAGGGGTATGAGAGGAAAAAGGCAAGCAGTAATAATATTAAATTACATCACTCTGTTGCCACATTTAGATTTTTCTGTGTTGAAGACTGATCTAATATTCGTAATGGATATTGGTGTGGTTCCTCGGTAATGAGATGATTTAGTGAAGTCTGTTTATGTGCAAAGGTTTAGAGTTTTTCTTTTTTTTGATTTTGCTAAAGGTGACAGATGAAAGCAAAAATAAGCTTCTTGTTTAGAAGCACTGCCTGAAGTGGTCTTTTTGGTGGAGTCTGAATGTGGAAAAAAGACTTGGAGCTGAAAATTTGTATCATGGTTAAATTAAATTTGTAGCTTAAGAACTTTAGACCTAATCAGTGTCTTGCAAGAGTAATATTTTTGGATTTTTAAGCCAAGTCTTACCAACCATCAGCTAACATCTTCATATGTGTTCAGGCAGCTAAAACCAATGGTGCTTTCTGCCTTTCTCCTGGTGATGCATTGCTCCCACAAGTTCCTTTATGCATCAACAGTGAAATCTAGAGTACTTACAAACCAAATTGATGTTCTATTGCACTAAATTTACATCAAACACTAGTGTGTTTCTAAATAAATATTTCAATCTAGGCTTGAATGTAAACTTTTACGTGTGGGTGACATGAACATATTTTTTTATTTTCAGCAAAGAGGAAATATTCTTGTCGAGAACTAAGCTGTTATTCACCGATGACTTTTTGAATGAATGATTTATGTTCTATCTCCACACAATTTAGGTGTAATTTATATGGAGAAGCCATGACAGATGCTCTCTGTGTATATTAAACCAAATTGGTATCTATCAAGATTGAATGCTTGGCACACAGCCTTGCAGGTTACCTGCAATCTGCAAGTGAGGGACCCATAAAAGGGAGGAAGAAAGCAGAAAAAGCACTCAGGTCTGCATAAGTATGCAAATATGGCTGGTGGAGAGCCTCAAAATCCCAGCGATTCTTTGGAGAAGGCCTGGGCACATTTACCAGCTCTAAAGATATTAAAATTATAGGAGATGGGTACAAGAGAAAATTGATTTGGGATAGTAGAACTGCTTATGAAACTGTTACCTGTATGCTATACATTAGAAAAGGGTTTTTTTTTTTTAACCAGGAAAGATGTATCTGGTAGATAAGCAAATAGCATAGCAACTGTATGTCAGGCTCAGCCAGCATTGCTTTGAATGTTTGCTCCTAAATAAAGAACACGCATTTGCAGATAAATGATATTTCTTTCTTGGTAGAAATAGGCCAGATTAAATGGCAATAAATCAGCAAGGTGCCTTTTATAGTCTTGTTTTTGTACAACTCTAAACTTTAAGAATACTAGTTTTTTTTTTTTAGCTTTTGACTTGGGAAATGCAGTCTCAATGCCCATACTCCCTGCATGCCACTGGACTTTGGACCAAGAGTCCCTTACCCCTGATCCAAGGGAAGAAGTCTTAGGAATGAGTAAGTGTGCTGCACCTGAGGTGTTCCTGTGATATTTGTGGGCCATGTTGTGTGAGACAGTGCAAGTCCACTGATGTTAGCTGGGAGACATTGTTTTAAAAGGGAAAAGTTTCCATCCTGTTGCTTGGAAAATCAGTACAGCTCTTCTGGAATACCGGTGACCACCAAGGCTGTGTACCAAATGGTGAATTCTGCAGTTTGCCATGATTTCACATCAATGAAAAGATGCTGTGTGAAGATATCAGAACTATAAAAACTGAACTTTCAGAATTGGTTTTTATTACACTTTTTTTGTGCCCTGAGTTAGACTCACGTGGATAGCAATACAGTAGGCTTGCATTTTAAGATGCTCCATATAGGAAAAGATTTAAAAAGTAAAAAAAGGAAAATCTCTGAAGATCAAAATGGGAAACAAATTTGGATAAAATGAAAATGTTTTCATTAAAAAAACAAAATCCGGAAGGGATATGAATTATGAGAGTTCTGTGAGGAACAGGCAGTCACCCTTGTTATGCAGCTCGCCTACAAGGCAAACAACTGGCAAAAAGTGTTTCCAGTGCTGTTCTTTATAAAAGAATTGCATGCAAAACCACCTAGGATCAGGATGGAACTGGAGCTTAAAGTATACATCTTGTTATCATGGTCCTCCCCTGGGAGCTGTGCCTGAAGTGATGCACTGGGGATAGATGTGTTAGCTAAAATGACAAACATCTGAAACAAAAAAAAACAAAACCAAAACACATCATTCTAAAACGTTAGAATGGTGTAGGTGCAATTTTCTAATAAATACATCTCAGTGGCAAACAGCAGCTAGGGGAGAGCAGAATAAGCTGGTTACATCTGAGATGATAAAAACAGAGTTTCCTGTATGTCTCCATCTATCAGGGAATGGAGACCTAGAGCATTTTTAGCAATATTTAGAAGTCATTTCTCTTTTCTCTTACAGCACTGTAATTAGATTAAATGAAGTAATTCCTTATCTGCTCCCATGTAGGCAGGAGGCAGGTTTCTAGGGCTGGCATGGCACAGTTTTTAATTTAACAGCACTAATTCACCAGCGGGTAGTGTTATTAATTTCAAGTAATTCTGTGAACTATTGTGAATTGTGATTTAAAAATTACTAAATTTGAAGTGTTCTAATATGAAGTGTGCTAGCACTTGTGGAAAAAAGCATCTTTCAAGAGGGCCTTATTATTTTACTCAACAGATAAGAATAAATATTATATCTAAGTGGAAAGTCTTGGCAAACTTAAAAAAAAGAAAATAATGACTGTATTTTTCTTTTGACTTTATAGTCTTAAGGAATTATTTCTGGAGCCTATTTGTTATTTAGTTTAAAGTGAAAACATAAGCTTTCAAAGGATTACTGTGTCAAGAGCTCTTTAAGCAGCCGTCAGTGCAGCAAACCAAATATAAATACAAATTTCACTGCATTTGTGCTGCCCTTGCTGAGCACTGCTGGGGGATAGTGCCTGTCCCTCAACTGACCAACCTTCCAAGCAAAATCTTCCCCTGGGCTTCACTTTTCCTCTGATGAACTCTACTTGTTTCGGTTATAAAAGTCTTGTTGCCACGAGAATTTGACCATTTTCTCACAATTACTGTTTTTTACGATAAAGGAGTTTGCTGTGCTTTGGTTCCTGCTCGCCGTGGTGCTGTGCTGGCTCACTGCTGAGCTGTTTGTTAGGAAACAGCACAAGAAAATGTCAAGGGGTTTTTCTCACAAAGCCAGAGAGATACGAACGTATTTGTGGCAACATCAATTTATGGAACGTTATTTACGTGAGCATTAGATAAGTGATATTTTAATGTTGTTCTTCAACTCACATTTTCTCGAGCACTAAAAACATTAGAGAACAAATGTACAACTCCCCCCCCAACCATTTCCCTGTTTTAAAAGCATTTATTGTGTAATGCATAGCAACTGACAAGTAGATTAACTTAATTTACTGTACAGAATAAATACCTGCACAGAAAGGGACTTTTATCTAGACAGCTTACACATATCTTTGATGACAATGTAAATTCCTAGTGTATAATACAAAATACAGAATGTCATAAATATTTCTAACTAAGAAATGATCCATTTTTTAAATGTTCTTTCAATTTTAGCTCTTAAGTGAGAAAGTGTCACTTGCTCAGGTGCTAATTAGGTATTCCACTTGGCCTTGCTTGCCACTAGATAGTTTAGCCACTTATTAGCCTGAAATAGGCATGTCTCTTCAAATGCACTGTAGAAACCAAATATACCCACAAAACAAAAAGAAAAGAAAACACAAGAAGCAAGTAGCACATTTGAATGAAGTATTGCTTTCTCATGCCAAGACCTGGGATATTGCAGATTTGTTGTGGTAAAATTTTGTTGGATGACATTATTACTTGAACAAGTAGGTAGGAGTTTTGGGGCTGGGAAACCAGCTGCAGTGATTGCCACTAGGATAGGAGGCAGAATCCTTGCTAGGACTGAAGGTGAGGCTGTCATCACTCCTGGGGATCTGTGGGATCTCAGGATGCTTCTCCCCACTTGCTGTCCAAGTTCTCAAGTTAAATTGTCCTATGAGTGTTGCCAGCTCTGTCCTGGGGAATGTGAGCTCAGCACAGGTGAGACTTACACACTGTTGCTTCTAACAATTATGAGAACGTGCATTGCCCAGAAAAATCTAAAATACTGATTCAATGGTCACTGAATCACTTTTCAGATAGCGTGTTAACTGGTGGGTGAAAGGCTCACAGAGGAAGTCTTTGTTTTTCTGTAGTTTCTACTTAGCTGAGTAATTTCTGTAACAGCAGAAAGCACAAAGATGTTTTTGAACTGAGGCTTTAAACTCTTTCCTATTGCAGAAGCAGCAGGAGAGCAGATCTACTTCTGTGGTATTACAAATGCAAAGACTTTTCTGTGGGAATATGAATCACTTCATTTGCTTGTGTCTAAAGCAAGGAGCTTAGGGAGGAGAAGAAGTTGCTAATTAGCAAATGCATTTGTATGCATATTATTGCAGCTGATTTATTAGGCAATGGCAGTATAAATCTGAGGACAAAATTCACATGTCAACTTTGATCCTCTGAAAGCCTTTTTCAAGCCTCTTTGTGCACTTTTTTGTACGGCTTTGCATGAATGTAGACAAACCGTATAACTTTATAATTCTATGTTTCAGTATAGGTAACTTATTAGTTTCCTTTAACAGCTGCATACCTTGGCAAGGTAAATTTGTGTGAGACAGCCTAAAAATTCTCATATATAACAATATATCATCAGACAGAGATCTGTCAAAACAAAACCTTCTTGAAAACATAACTTCACAGCTGCTTTCCTACAGAAATATCCCCCTTAATAAGTGTTGATCTTAACTGGTAAACCGAAGTTCTCTGATTTTCATTACTGATGACATTGAATAGCTGAGTGCTGAGTCTCCAGGACAGAAGTAGCCCATGTTGCCTTCATACTTAGGATAAGCTGACAAAACAACATTTGCATCAGAGGCTTGTATCAAATACAAAAAACCCCAAATAATATTTTAAGGTTTTTTTTCATTGCAGCTGTGCATAGGGCGGGGAAAGACATGTTCTGCCAGGTAGTGCAGCTACATTACTTTATCTCCAGTAAATAATAGTGCAGGATTAGTGATAATGACTTGAGGTTGGGCTGCAGCACGCTGTGTGTTTGGGACTGGACAGAAAGCAGGTGCCTTTGGTTTCCTGGGGGCAGGTTTGTGTGTCTGACAGGAGCTGACCTGACAGGGCTGGTGCAGCTGCTGCTGCCCCTTGCCTTCAGGTCCCTGTCCTAGTGGGAAGCTGTTGTGGATTTTGCCAGGGACCGTGTCCTGCCAGATCAGCCAGCTAAACTGAGATTCTCTCCTCCTCAGGCTCCATGAGAAAGGAGGGATAGAAGGTGGAGGGGGAAGGAGAGCAGGGCAAAGGTGCCCTTTTTGTTGCCTGCTTGCCCTGCAGCCTTTGGGGCAGTTATGCTGGGGTTTGCAGTGAAAGCACCTCCTACAAAATATGGATTTGGAGGTGCAATCTCTCTGCTGCTGCTCAGGTATTTTAGAGCAGACTGGACAAGGAGCCAGTTTCCATTCTGTTTTGATTGCAGAGATTTTCTCATAGTAGTCATTTGCTTAGGGCTTATTTGTCATTTGGTGGTAAGGCGGGACAGAAATCAAGTATTTTACTGGAATTACTGTAAATAAAAATATTTATGTGTTATTGAAGGAGGGGAGAAGTCTCCCTTTCAAAAGAGTCACTGTTGCTTCCTACAAATTCTGATTTATGGTTTAAATAAAAATAAAAACTGTTATGTCCCACCCAGCAGAATTTTCACTGAACAGGGAGCAAAACTGAGGAAAGCAGATGTTGGGAAGGTGTGCTGTGCTGACAGACAATGCATTTTTAGCAATGTAATTTACTCCTGTCCGGCTTTACTGACCTTTTGAATGATTAAAATAAAAATATTATTCTCTGTGGTCTGAGTGATTTCAGCTGTTTCAGCTGCTGTACCTAACCACACAAAGAGCTCATATAAAAGAAGCCCCAAGGGGATACAGGGTTGAAGAAATTTCTAATAGTTTGAGGTCTGATTGTTCTAACCTGGAGTTGTAATGGTATGCGAGGGTGCAGAAGTAAGAGGGTTGTTTATTTTGTCCAAGTGGCAAGTTTTTATTGTGGTTTTGTGAACAGCAACAACAACCAAATATTAGTTTCAAAGCCCTGGCCTGAGAAATGAAACCTGTGAATCAAAACTGTGGGGAAGGAATGTTGTTTTTTAGCCAAGATTTCAAGGGATTTTCCTGCAGGATAGGTACTGCAAGTGTTGATGTGGCTGCACAACAGCTGGAGCTGGGATGGGAGGCATTCAGGGGTGGGCAGGTATCTGGTGTCTGGCTTGGGGAAAGGATGGGAGGAAACTTTTGTTACCTGGATTGTCTCTTGTCAGTTTTCTTCCTTGTTTTGGCCAGTCTTTGGTGTTTTTCAGCTCTTCCTGGGATAATGTGCTGACCAGGCAGTACGTGGCACTGATAAATGTTTTCCTCCTTCAATGGCAAATGCATTTGGCTTTTCATGTAGATATCCACAGGAAGAGACACTTTAATATACGTGACCAAGAGACATAAATAATATCTGATCCACATAGATAATATCTGATCCATGATCCGCCACCATGAAAAGCTGCCCTGGAAAGGCACAGTCCTGCCCTTCCCCATCCCTGAAAGAGCACTGCCACACTTGTGCCACACCCCCCTGCTGTCCACACATTCACAAGGCTGAGATGAGCATGAAAAATAATCAGCAGCAATAAACTCCGTGCCCCAGTCCAGTTTATCGCTGTTGTACAAACAGTTTTTAGAAATCCTGGGCTATGAGAGATAAAGTTTAAATTCCTAGAAAATAGCACAGATAAATTGAGAATCTACATGAACTGGTAATCATACGACAAATCAGAAAATGAAAATTGTGATTAAGTGCCCTAGTATTTTTCATTCTTAATATCAATATCTTCTTGATTTTTAATGTGCTTTTCTTTGAAACTCCAAGTTTGTTAGTGTTCTTCCCTGACAAAATTGTGACATCCTTTGACTAGGAGTAACAGGAGCTTTGCTGCTTACCATTATGAACAAGATGGTGCTTCAGTTAAATCCTCAGTACTGAAAAAGGTGAGGGAGATGAAATGAAGAAATTGCTCTGGTAAAGCAGAACAGAAATCAATCTAATTTAATATCTTTCTCTACCAGTGACCAGGGCTGGTTTCTTTAAGAGAAGATATGAGAAACAGTGTGATAATTGCTTTCATAGGAAATATTTCTTTCTGCCACTTCACTTATACTTGTGGCCACCATATCTTGGATACGATGCATTAAATCCTTTCCAAAACTTTATTTTTTGGATCTTTTTATAACATCTCTACAAGTTCTTTTCATTGAAATAAACATCTGTTCGCTTTTAAAGAATTGGGCTGATTTTTTGTCTCAATGATACTCATTCCATAAGATCTCGTAGGCTTATTATTCTTTGAGTGGTGACATATTTACCTTCATGGGTTTTTTAAATTACTGTCTTCCAGCTTCACAGAACAGATGACAAGAGAAGTAGAGAGAAGTTACCATTATAACTTCTCTATTGCTTAATGTTCCATATAAATTATCGTGTCATAGTTCTGGGGTGATGTACTTAAAAGGATTATATTTTCCTGAATCTGAGATTTCTTTTAAAAAAAAAAAAAATGCATCAAAGAATTGGAAAATGTCTGTGAGGAAAAGGAAATCAGTGTTTCATGTAAAGGGGTGCACTGGAAGTGCATTGCCTTACTGAGCATCTGCCACAGTGTTGGCAGGGTTTGGTGCTGTCTTCAGGGCCAGTTTGAGCTTAGGTGCCACATTAGGTATGTCTTAAACTGAGCAGGATAAGCTTTAAGATAAACAGAAGATGTCTTTCTCTAAAACACAAATGTCCTGTGAAAGCTCTGTGTGAATTGAAATGCATGTTTTAAGACAAACAGCTTTCTCACATGGTTTTTAGGTTCCTGTAACTGGGATTGGCCAGGACTGGTTGTGCTTTGAAGCAGCCCCTGGTTTGAGGCATGCCCCAGCAAACTGGACATTTCATGGTGCCTGTACAAACCCAGCCAGGTGCTGAGGTGGCTGTGATGCCCTTTGTGACCTGGAGAAGGGTTATCTGAGAAATCTGGGAGCACATCAGCTATCATGTGGGTGTCACACCACTGAACTCTGTGGAGTTCTGGTCTCAAGGGATCTATGCCAGTTTCTCAGTCAACCAAGGATCCATTTTTTCTTGCATCATTACAAAAGAACAGTAAATATAGAAAACTTGCACAATATATTTTATTTTTCTTATTTCAGAGACAGTGGTGCTAATTGGGTGCTTGAAGAACTCAGTGCTGCATTTTGCCTGCATGTTTAGCTGTTCTCTAATGCTTCATTTTCAAACTGAAGCACCAGACTTCTTTTCACAGCCAGAACATGAAGAATAAACTATCGAGTCATCCTGTTGTATATAGTTGTGAAAACATAAATTAACCTCGGGCACAGTTATTTGACTGTGTTTCATGACCCTTTCTTAAAACATTAATGAATGTTTAAAGTCTTCTCCCCATGTGGCTAACACTCTGTTAGTTCAACGCCAGATAAGACGCTGGAGTTTTGCTTTATCACTTGAAAAAACATTGAGACAGAATCCCAGCTGATTCTCAGGAGATGACAGCCTTCTACATTTATGCCAAGAAGATTAAGACTAGCGTCTTTGTGATGGCTAAATATAGAGTTTTGGACAGCCTTTTCCAAAGGAAAGGTGCATGATGAAATACTTGCTTAAGAGCGCTATAAATGCACAAACAACCATGTTTTTGTTTAGGTGAAAAAACAATGATTTCTGAACTCAAACATGTGGAGCAGTTGTTGGTGTATGATTAAGGCACTTGCAGGCTGCAGTTGCATGCATTTGTCTGGTTTGCAGGTTAAAAGATTTTACTTTTTTTTTATTGTGGTCTGTAAGAAATACATGTGTAGGCAAGGAAGCCTTTATGTTTCTCTGCATATTTGCTTCACAATAATGTCTATCATACTTTGCAATTTTAATATTACCTTGCAAACAGTGGGGGAAAGCATCACAGTTCTGTTTAACACAGGAAAATTTTTTTGAGGGTTTTTTTTGTACAACTATTTAGAACAAGTTAAAAAAAGGCATTAAATAGTGAGCATAGGCTGATTCCCACACAGTGATGACAAACATATTTTTTTTCCTCAGTGACAGACAGTATTCTGCAAGTCTGATTACCACTATAGTCAAATTCCGTGTATTCTGTTGTTTAAATGTATATGGGGTGCCATACAGCACAATGTATAGGGAAACTATAACAGAGGGCATGTGGGTTAGAAAAGCGTTCGTGGGCAAAGCAAAAAGCATCTGATCCTGTTGCTCTGCCCTCTCTTGGAAGGATAAAGACCAGCTGCAGGTGAAATTGTCCTGCTGGTGTTCCAGGCCCTGGAATTGACATCTTCAGGGCTCAAGCTCAGTGCATTACGTGTTTGCCTTTGTTAATTTTTCAAGGGTGTTGTGCAAAGATATTTAGATACCATGCAGAATAACGCAGACAAATTTTAGTGATTCCTCTCAAAAGATTTGTGTGGCAGGTATGTAGGATAAAAGTACAGGTTTGCTCTTTGTAACAGGCTTCTTTATTTTGATTCTTCTATCACAGTGCTGCAAGCAGCTGTGTGGAGACACCCAGGCAACAGTGTGTTTGCCAGCTTGGCTGTGACAGCACCCTGGGTCCGTGCTCAGCAGGCAGCATGCAAGGATGGTGCAGATCATATCCCTTGAGACCTCTTCTTTTGAGTGGAAAACAGAGAAGAAGGTATTTTTTTACAACAGTTCTGAGAGTATGCTGAAAGATATTTTAGAGATTAATAATGGCAGGTCCAGTTTGAAGAAGTTTGTACCCTAGTGGGTTCATGTGGTCCTTTGTTCTTCCAAAAAGCTGTTTGAAAATGAAGGTCAGGATGCAGATGATTAAGCTCATGTGAGGATTGCTTTTTACCATTATTGAGAGAAATTGAGCAAGGCTCTGTGAAGACTTCTGCAGAGCTTGCTGGGTTTCTTGTAGGCTTGGCTGAATCACATTCTCACGACTCAGAGTGATGGAGACAGTGAACACACTGTCCTGTGGCATAAATTTGAGTGCAAGATTTTAAATGAGATTTTTGTCCGTTTTCTCCCCCAAATGACTGCTTTCTGGAGACACTGAAAGTGGGATAAGCTTTATCTGTACACTGCAGATATGAATCTAGGTGGGAAATAAAAGTTATGAAATAAGCTAGTGGGAATCTATTCTTGCTATCAGAGTGGTTTGTTTTCCTTCTCGTATTTTGCCTTCTTCATTATCTTTTATCTTCATATTAATCTACTTTTAATCACATATTCACCTCCTCAGCCTATACTGGAATCAGTGGTTTGTCATGGTGTCGGAAATGGTTTTGCTCAAGTTGCTCTGCAGCCACAGATCACATAGAGATGACATGTTGACACTCTGGATTTTCCTTAGTAGAATGGGCTTTTATTTTTTAGTAGTTTCATATTCTATGCCCACCCTCTGTCAAAATCCTGGTTTCCAGGACAGATGTCAGATTCATTTCTGCTGTACTGTAACACCCCAGGCCTTGCTCTTCATGGCACTGTATTAGCACGTATAGAACATTCCATTCTTGCCACATTTCTTGGGTAGGGGTGGTGTCCATTTTGTCTTGCTTTAGGTTTTCTTTATGGATATTTGAAAGAAACCTGAAAAGTGTTGTTTTTTTTTTCTGAGTGTAAAACTTCCAAGCATATCTGCTGTCAGAAGAGTAGCTTGTGTTCCTGTAGGCTTATCCAAGTTATACCAGGAGCTGCTTTGACATAGGTAGCAACGGTTTCATTCTGAAAGGATGCACCTTGATTAAAGGATTCAAAATCTTCATGGAGGCAACAGAGAAGTGTCCAAATCTTGTGGATGTCTTTTGCTGTGGATGCTGGAGTCTGATTATGTGAACACTGCAATTTAAAAGTGTCGTCTCATTACTACTACATTTAGAAACCATTGTGCAGGAGAAGATAGGTCATAGTAGAAGAGAACTTTAGAAAAACCCTAAGAGGTGCATACCTGCCTCTGTTTCCAATTATAACTTAGGATCTGCCTTTTAACCTTGGTGTCATTTAGTCTCATTTATATGTTTTACTGTTCATCCAGGATTTGAGCTAGAACATCACCAGGAAAGGATCTGTTACAGCAAAGGGAACCAGCCTTTCACTGGAGGAATTAACCACAGGATAAGGGTCAAGTGCCACTGAACTTGCTTGCCAGCTGTGAAGGGCCAAGTACAAATACCAAATATACATGCCATGGATGTGGCAATGGGGAAGAAAAAAAAAATTTATGATTTGCATGTCAGACTAAAGTATCATGATATGGCATAACCTTTGGTTAGTTTTTACAATTCACAGCTATTGTAATGGTAGGCACAAAATGTAGAGCACAGGGCTGTCAGCCAATTAGCTGTGAGTTAGTAGAAATCCACTCAAGTGTCAGAGACAAAACACTAAAATGTTTTATATAAGAGTATGATATATTTATACATGTTTCCCATCATGTGATCTGGGGCCCTCTATTGTGTGTTTTAGCCTCTGCTCTGTGAATGCTTGTTTTCCTGTGGCATCATTTGATTTCTCCTTCCCATTTTCTGTTACCTGATGGAGCCCATCAATCCTGGATCCTCCAAACTGTGTTGTTTTATACTCACTGCTCCCACAATTCTTACTCCTGTCTAAATGATGAGAGGCATAAATTTCCTCTTGTGAACTTCTATGTGCTAAATCCTTGAATAGGGATTATAACACAATGGGATAATCTTTTTTTTTTTTTCCCCCTTTTCATAGCTGTGAATAATGACTTTCAATTTAAAATAAACAGGTAGGGACATCTGAAGTATGTTTTCATAGGCCCTCTTAACCATTACAGCATTTATATGTGTTTAATGCCCTAGCCTGCCTCTTTTAAAGGCAATGTAAACTGTTACATTTGACACTGGGCATTTGTAAAGTGGCTCAAGTAGCAAGCAGAAAAATTCCTCTGTCTCAAAAAGGGAATCACTATTAGGACTTCTTAGACAATCTCACTATTGCCAAAAATGTGCTATTATAAAATGGCTTCAACTTATAAGTGATAGTGAAATTTTAGTGGTATGTTAAGACAGATGATAAAACACAGAGTACAGGAGCCCTCCACCTCTTGACAAGATTGAACTAAACCTGGCCCCCAGTGTCCATGCTGATGGTCCAGCCTGCTGCTCTTTGAAGACATTCCACCATGAATTTAATGACAGGATGAAACAAATCTTCAACAACAGCAGTTCTGGGGAAATGAGATCCCCTCTCTCCACCCCAAGTGTAACTATGAGAAAACAGGACCTGAACTGAGAGTTCAAATTTCTGTTAACATCTGGAAAATTTGCTGGTGTTGTGGATCCTCTGCTTCTTCTGTTGTTAAAATGCCACATTTTCTACAACAAGAGAAAGAACAATAATCTTGTACATCTCTAAAATCTAATTTCCTGTAAATGTCATTAGCTGTAGATTTCCCCTGTTACCTCTTTCTGTTGTAGCCAAGAGGAAGAAGAAATTTTTTTGATCCTTTGCGTCTGTCGCTGGGGATGTTCCTAAATGAATGGGATCTCTTCAAGAAATGTCATGGTCAGGAACAATGTTCACATGCAGCAGACAAGAAAGAAAACAAAAGCAGTGGCAGGTCGTTATTACCAATACTCTTCATCTTTCCCAGCATACCCCCCAGGAAGTGATGGTAATAATGAAACTTGTTTAAAGATAATAACTCACCATGATGACAAGAAAACCCTTAAGCCTCATTTAACATCTGACTTCACTGGCCTGCTATCTTCACCATTTACTATAATGCAAAAAACTTGGAAGACAGCCCAAAAGAAAAAGTCACAGTTGTGTTTCTGAAGTAACAAAACATGAGCTGAGTGGTTTGATATTCACCAGCCAGTGAAATGAAACAAGAAAATTGGTTATTAGGCAGCCACTGCTGCTGCACACCAAAATCTCCTGTGGAAGCTTTTTGGAGCGAGGAGCAGAGGGGAAAGTGTGGTTTTTGAGAAGGCAGTTCTGTCCACAAACTGCTTTTTCTCTGACTGGAGAATGCTCTCTGGTGTGGTGGCAGCACCACTGTTCTACTTGAAATCACACAGGAGGGCACCAGCCAGAGACATCCAGATTTCCTCTGACATAGCTCCTGTGCCTACACAGCAGTGAAAAAATCCATGTGGAAATACCTAAGCTGGCTCTGGGAAAAAGAGCAGGACTTCCTAGAAAGGCGCGTTCTCAGTCAGAGCAGCAGTGCAACCAATTCCTGCCATCTCTGGGTGATTCATCACTGTTGGGCTCCTGTGCTGTTAGTCCTGCTGGACTAAACCCTCCTGGGTTTCTCTGGCTGGTGTATGTGTGGCCTGAAGACAATTCCACCTTCTCAGGGCTTCAGAGGAGCCTGGGACTGTGGGGCTCTTTGTGCTGGTGGGATGGGACAAGCAGGACAGCCTTGTTTTCACCCTTTTGCCTTTCCAGGAAGCCCAGCCAATGAGTGCAATGTTATGGCTTTGCTTTTTACAACACATAAAATATGTACAAGACAAAGAAACCTGTCAAGTACTGATTGCCATGAATAAATGATACAGTTTAGGCTACAATACAGTTAAATTTACTTTTTTACTGTGGAGGAGCTATTTTTTGCTGTTTTCCTTGTGGAAGATTTCAGTCCCTGGTAACTTTCCCCATGACTTTGCTCAGCCCTGAATGCTCTGCGATGGATCTTGCAGGAAAGTTTCCACTGCTGACATCTCAGTAGTGGCTAAATGTTGTGGATGGTGCTTGCTTTGCCTCAGTGGTCTCTCTCAGGCAGCTGGAGCAGCTGCAGCCCCCTTGGAACGAGAGGCAGGGGGAATGCTCTGCCTTCTTGTGCCGTGCCATGGTGTGCTTGTGTGTGCTGGAGGGGGCACAAGGGGTCAGCAGCCTCAGCAGTGCTGCAGTGGAACCCTCGGTGGGTTCCCAGGAGATAGCTGTGTCTTGGCTGGGCAGTATTGGGCTCATTGATTGTGTGGCAGCAGCAGGGTATTCGTGCATGTCCTCAGCAAGAACTGATAAAGCTGTGCTCAGGGAGAGTGTGTTGTGTACAAGTTTCTTGTTATTTCTCAGGTGTTCACATAAGGAGGGGGGGGGAACCACACCAGTGGTTTGCTTAAATACTGGAGAAAAAAAGCTGTTTAACTGTGGTGCTCCTTTTGTGAGTGAGTTTTCATGTTCTGCTTTCCATCCTCAGAAAACCCCTGTATACAGGGTTTATGTGCAGCAGGAAGATGGGATTCCACCTTGCAAAAACTGCTGTAAATAGGAATTATGTGATTGAATTATGCAGGAGGTAAAATTGAGGAAATACAACAAAGTAGTAATAGCCCTTTGGAAGGGTTTTATTATTTTTAGACGACAAAAATAGTTGTTTTTAGAGTTTATGGCTCAAGCTGAGCCAAATCCCTTTTGTACCTTTTGACCAAAGTGGAAGAAGTGAGAAAATGAGATATGGAATAGCCTTTAAATACTTTCTTTGCGTAGTTGTCAAAGACTGTACAAGTCACTAACAATATTTAAGAAAATACAACATTTGAATTAATCTCCCTAAAAATAAACTGGATATATTGACTTATTTATTCCTAAATCATTCAGTTAAACATTATTGCTTCATCAAAAAAAAGTTAAACATTATTGCTTCATCAAAAAAAAGTCCTCTATACTACATAAAGAGTAAAAAAAAATCGATGTATGGAGTAACTGAAAGTAAAACTCCATCCTAATCTACCATACAGACCAATGCATATGTGTACCCAGAAAGTGATAGATTAAGCTCTACTAAATAGTTGCAGTTTCTTCTAATCAAGTTTGAACTGATCCAGATCTTATTAATCACTTTCACATACTTCTCTAGGCCATAAATTACTTCTTCACATGAAGACGTGACTGCAAAATTCTTGCAGACATTCTAACGCTCCCAAGATGAATGCAAGAGCAGCAATGTCATAAAATATATTCATTACTTATATTTGTTGTTGGTTATTACTGGGAAGTAGTAATCTAATGTTTACTAGTTTTTTTTGCGACTCCACATATAACTCGAGGATTAAAAATTAAGTCTGATTTTTTCATTTTTTTTGGAGATGGGAATTTTTAGCAAGAAAATATTCGCAGACCTGCACGTGTGTACTTTAAATTTGTTCTATTGAGTAAGTGGCATGCATTGGAAATTCCAATTATTTTGCAGCTAGGTGTTGGGAAAAATTATTTTCTCAAGCTCAGAAAGTCTGATTGAAGAACTTATTCATGACTTTTGGTCTGTGCTCTCTGGTCATGGGTCAAGACAGACTTGAGGAGGGAGGAGATACAGCTCAGCAATCTTCAGTTTAAAAGGAAGTAGAGCTGTCGTGTGGGAAGAGAAAATGTGCCTGCTTCCTCTGATGCCTTGAAGTCATAGAAATCAAGGGTGTGGGTGCGGAATACTAGAGGCTTGTCAAGTTATTTTCTGCGGTTGTGTGAAACTGTTGTGTTGTGTGTGTAAGCTGCTCACGGCACAGCAGATTCTGAGCTTGCAGAGCATGTGTGCAGCGTCTCACACACAGGCCAAGGATCTGATATTAAATTGTAACCTATGTCTTTGTTTTGCATCTAAAATGCTTTCAAGCCCAGTTCTCATCAGCACGACAGTCACAGCCACACTTAGACAAGCAGTGATTTTTCTGGTTGCTTGCATGTCCTTATCTGGTGGAAGGCATGGCACGGCACAGCCCCTGGGTAAGAGGTGCTGTGCACCAGCTGCCCAAGGTTTGGGAGGGACAAGCAGGGAGGTGCTGTAACTGCTGGCTGAGAATGGCAATGCACATTCCACAAAATGTCTTTAGACATCACTTTTTTTTGCAGCAAGGTGGAGAATTGTGCTCATGATTAGGGCAGTTTTGAGGGTTTCTCATGTCATCTGATGACATTTCTTAGGAACAATTCCTTCAGGTTAAGATAGTAGTCTGAGTCATTTCTGTCTGTGTACTGGTCTCATGAAATAATTTTTTGCTAACGCTTTAAAACCTTACTGACTGTAGGTCTCCAGTAACAAACACAGACTTATCAACTAAACTTTTTATTCCCGTTTATTCTGTGTATCTTTTATAGAGGGCGGGGTCAACAAACTTGATTAGTGGGATGGAGCGCCTCTCCTCTGAGGAAAGGCTGAGAGAGCTGGGATTCTTCAGCCTGGAAAAGAGAAGGCTTCAGGGTGACCTGATTGGGTGTCTGAAGGGAGCCCACAAGAAATATGGAGAGAGATTATTTACAAGAGTATGTAGTCACAGGACAGGGGGAATTGCTTCAGATTGACAGAGTGAAGGTGTAGGTTAGATATAAAGAAAAAATTCTTTACTGTGAGAGTGGTGGGGCACTGGAAGAGGTTGCCCAGAGATGTGGACTCACCATGCCTGGAAGTGCTCAAGGCCAGGTTGGATGGGGCTCTGAGCACCCTGGTCTAGTGAAAGGTGTCCCTGCCCATAGCAGGGGGTTGGAATGAGAGGATCTTTATGCTCTCTTCCAACTGAAACCATTCTATGATTCTGTGATTAACATATATTACACATGGCCAAATTCTTGAGAATAATTTATTTCACTGAATTTGTGTTAAGAAACTCTTTCATAGAAAAACAAATTCTTTACAGGCAGGACTGCTCTAATTTCCTTATTCCTGACTAGATCATACTTGAATCAGAGCAGTCTTCTCATCCAAAATGAGGTAGGGAATAGGTACAGACAGGCTTCCATGTATTTGAGAGCTGAAGTGACATAGCTGAGGATCTGAGTGAGAAGCCAATGAAAAAAGAGTTTGTGGCTCTGGCAATACTCCTTGTAATCCTTTTCAAAATTCCTTGAAGTAATGACTTCATCATGCTCTGCTTTGTTCTAGTGTCATTTAGCACTTAGGTTTTTCACAAGCAGTTGGTTCTCTAACCCACTGCTGTAGACATGAAACTACCACTTTTATGATAGGAGTCCAACAGTTTTAGCATTCAGAAACTGTGTTTTAACACAAATGGATCTCCCTGAATACAGCGGCAAAGCAAGATTTTTGTTTTTTGTGGCTCAGAGCAAACTGAGAAATTAATACTGGAAAAAAGAGAGCTGTTTTAGGCCTTACATAGAAATGAAAGAGATGTAAGGGAGGACTTCAGCAGAGCAGAAATGGCATCACTTACTGCTTAGTGCAGGTCTGTCTGGAGGAAATAATCTTATTTTTATCAAGTTGCCTTGAGAACAGTCCACAGTGTTGTGCAAGGTAAGGTTGTCATGGGCAAGAATATCTGTGAAAGATGCAAGACAGAACTGATTCATATCTTTATGTCAAAGGAAACAGCAGCTTTTAGTTCAGCATACAAAATTATTTCCTCTGAATTTCAGAGCCCTGTTGGTTGAGTCTCAGAGCACAGAGTCCATGAGGGGTGCAAGCAGCACCAGAGCCCATCCAGCCCCTCCCTGGCAGCTGGGCCAGCCGTAGCAGGAAGCAAAACCCAGCCTTGTTCTCTGCTTGCACCACATCTGTGCCTTCTGGCCGCTCTAAGGACACTTCCCAATCATTTTGGTAGCCTCTGTAGTTTCAGAACAAATTAAAGCCCAGCAAAGACATTTCTCTGTTGATTTCCTGTAGACACTTTGAATAAGCCAAGAGTGTCATGTGTTTTTTAAACTTCTATTAAACACTTAGGGCGTGTGTGTCTCTCACTGAACTTCTGATCCTTTAAAATTAAATGACCCTCTCCTGGTAAACCAGATCTTAGAAAAAAAAAAGAAAAGCATAATCTTACCTTGCCCTGGTTTTCCTGATTAAACCGTATTAGGATGGATGTTGTCCCTCATGGGAGTTATTTCCCTGGGGTTCACCCTGTTGGACTGCCCTTCAGTTATTTCTAAACCTGCAAAGGGATTTTTTAATGTTTGTGTGTTTCAGAGTTTAGAAAGGATTATTTCAAACACAGAGGCCTGCCCCTAAAGTCATCAAATCTTTTCATCGCATAAACAAATCTTAAAATGTATATTATGTTATAGTTCAGGCATTTAGCACAACATCAGTGAGTTTGTTAGGCGGTTTTCCCTTTCAGGAGGAAAAAGTGGTTGATAAATGCTATTAAGAAGATATTAAATCTACTAAAAATAGACTCATCTGAGGCTCTCCAGTTTTATCAATGAGGACAAAGGGTCTGTGCTAGAGTGAGGACAAAAGGCAGGTAGTACTCAGAACCAGCCCCCTCAGTAGCACTGTAAGTGTACATGCCAGGATAAATCTAGAATTTTTGCTGTCTAATTAAAGACTGCGGCTTAACCTCCCTCCAGCAGGTGCCTGGCTTGGGATCTCTGAACTGCAGCCATTCTGTCTCTTTGTGGAAAATTTTAGGCAGAAAGCTCTCTTCTATATTTCTATATATATAAAAATATATTTAAATAGAGATTTCTACCTCACTCTTAAAACCCATGCAGAAATCTTACATGTAAAAATTCTGTTGTCACTTTTTATACTTTTTTTGCTGTCATTGATGCAACTCTTTTTCAGAGGGGCAGGCGGCAGCTGTGGAACTTCTGCTCAGATCCTTGGAACAGAATATCACAGCTTGGTTCTATCATTCAAAGCTTAAAGTTCCAGCCTGTCCCAAGCAAATAATTAAGATGGAATTTGATCAGCTAGGGCCCAATGAGAACTCATTGTTATGACCTTAAAGTAATGTCTCTGTAAATTGAAAAGTAAGTTTGGCAGGTGAGGACATCAGTAACAATTTGCTTTGGATTAATTCATTCAGGTTTGCATTAATAAGAGTTTTGGAGTTTTGTCACTCATTAATATAGGACAGAACTTTTGACTAGAGACAGATCTCCAGCAGCTGTACATCTTTTCCATCCTGAGGAAAATTCTGTAGCCTGAATGAGTGTTTCTGTTTTACCTCCAGCCACAGGGGCAGTCAAACCAAAGAAATACCATCTCAGGCACAGTCTGTGTCCAGGACAATGCCCACAATTAAAATTGAGAAAAATCCAAAAATTCTTAGTGCTGGTTGAGTGAAAAAGCTGTGGAAAGTCCTATTGCCTACTTTCAAAAAATGAGATAACTTACCTATAAATTTCAAAAACATTATTTTAAAGGTTAGTGGTAACTTTGGATTACATCCCATGAGTGAGAGCATCTACCTGTAGGTTCAGCTGTGTGTTTTTACAAACAGGGTACTTGTAAACAGATCAGAAGAGCATTTTGATCTTTTTCCCTATAAAAAGAAGGGATGGCATAAGTATTCAGTTTTTTCTTTTTTTTTATTTATTTTCATTGTGTTTTTAGAATTATTTTATATAAAAAAAGATACAATTAAATGTGATTATACAATCCAAGCAAGTACCGTAAAGCCTCTTGATTATATTTTTATACAATGTTTTTAGGAATCAATTTGTGAGAATCTAGGAGATCGAGAATAGCACCAAATTGTTTATAAAAAGGTGACAGCTGTCTTTGCTCTGTAGAATGGTGTTGCTGACTTTGTAAGCTTAGCAAAAACCTGAGGAATTGAATTATTTTTTGTTTAGTTCTTGGTGTAGAAGTATTTAAGGTACCTCTCAGAAATATCTCTGTGGGCTTAATTACTCACTGAAAAAGCTGAAGACAAAAGAATAACAAATCTGCAATTTTTCCCCCTAAATCTCTATTTTGTGTAAGTTTTTTTCCTAAGACTATAAAATTAAATAGAAACTTAAATTACTAATGTATACCAAAATTTAGAACAGATTTTTCAACACCAAGAGCAAGGCAAATAAATAAAATTTTAAATACAATGTAGACACATAAAAATCTTCTGAGTTTAATCAAGTGGGAATATTTTCAGTAAAATCACTAAATATGTACACTTGTATGTGCTAAAATGCTGATGAAAATATCCTAATGTCCTAGAGTTTTAAAAATTAAAAAAATTCCTGAGTTGCACAGGTATTAGAAAATCAATAATTCATTGGTTCTAATCCCTTGATCTTTACACCACAGCATCATTCAATGCTCTACCTTCCAGCATAGAGCACAGTACAAAAACACAAACAAATGTATCCCCACATGCATAGTTACAGTGCTACTTCTGGGGGTAATTCTGAGTACTGCCAGGCTTAATATGCAGAATGTTGCTTAATTCTACCCAAAATAAAATACTTGCTAATGAGGGTTGAATAAAAATTAGACGTTGTCTGATTTAATTCAGAAAATCTCTGTGCTAAATAAGGACTTCCCTTGGCTTTTTCTCTGGCAACTTTTCTTCTAGGAGCACTCTCACCAGATTGAAAGCTCAAAATATGAGGCTCATCTTTGCAAATTCCTCACAAAGTTGCTGCAAATAACAGCTAAATATTATTCCCAGTACAACAGGAATGTAGCCAAGAGTCACAAATGCATCACAGCAGTAGGGTGTCCTTTCCTTTGGATAATTTGCCTTCTTTCCTCTGTATTTGCTAAGATGACTTAATGCAGTTCTTTCTACTGAAGTGACACACAGAGTCCAAAGCCTCCAGGTCTCTTGGATCTCGTGGTGGATCTTGCTGCCAAGGAAAAACCTCCTGGGTGGTATCGATGGCTACAGCAGGGGTGCTGATCTGTGGCAGGATTTTACATATTGAGCCTCAACATGGGGCTTGCACAGAAAGGCAGAAGGGGAAAAGAGAACTAGGAGGTCTGGAGAAGAGTTTACACAGGGTCCAGGACTAGCAGCTTACAAACTACAGTTGAGAAACCCCACTGTTATAATTGTAAATATTAAAACACTAAACAGGACTTCTGAAAGAAAACTAGGTTTCCCTTGCTCCAGGATATGAGTTATGACTGCTGGATGTTCTGAGAAAAAAAAAAAAAAGGACAAGAAGGGGAGTTTCTGGAGAAATATAATTTCTTCCCTTTTTCCAGAAGCTGATTCAGTGAGACTGTTGATGTCTGTCCCAAACAGTGGGTTTGCTGTGGTGTCCAGTTCCAAACCCAGCACAGGTTTTGGTTGGCAGCATGTTGCTGAACAGAGTGTAGTCAAAGGACTTTTAAGGAACATAAAATCTTCTTTATTGCCATCAGGCCGAGAGCTTTTATAAGCTGCAGTTTTGTTTTGTGATACATGCAAGTAATACTTGGCATACTCTAGGTTCTGCACTAACGTACACAACGCACAAAGTAACATGGCATGGTATGGACAGATAAGGACTTCTCTTCTCACAGTGCTATTTCAAAACCAGCTTAACTCAGTATCTTGTGACCTAAATCCAACTGTAATAATTTGGAGTCTTTTAGGAAGCAGTTTCCCAAATGAGCTGTGATTCTAGGTCCAAGTCACAATTAGATGTGCTGTTTAAAGACCACTGTGGTTCTGCTAGTTAATATTGTGATTTCTTGAGCACTTCCACCAGTGTTTACAACCTTATTTTGCCAAGGAACATCTAACTGTTGAGACAAACAGAAATCAATGAAAAGAGCAACCTCCACCTTCCAGAAATGGATTAACAAGCAATGAGGAAAAGCCTCCTCTCCCTGGAATTTGACTGACTCCAAGTTCCATTTCCTGTGTGTGCCTTCTGTCCTATCGCCTGTGCTGTGCAAACAGCAATAACCAGCTTTGACATTATCTCCACCATTTATGTTTCTCTAAAATTGCATTTGGCTTCTGGGTGGTTTTGCAGAGACTTTATCAATTAGGTTGTTCTTTTAACCTCTCATTCCTCCTTCCCTTCTGTCCTCTCTGATTCCATTTGGTGTATCACAAAGTCTTTGCTGGTCGTTTCATAATCAAATAGTTCTGTGATTTTTAAATCCATAGTGAGAGCACTGCAGACCTCTCCCAGAATATACTACCTACTGGATGCCTGAGGATTATGTTTATACAGTGAATTTGTAATGTTTGATTGTATATTTTTTGTATTAGTATGGGAAAGGATTAGCCAGAAACCTTCATTTTTACCTCTGTCAATTTTATCTTCCCTAGAAATCACCAAACAATTAAACCAAGAATTTGGGCTAAGTGAAATGTTATTTCACTTACCTGAGGTAAAAATATCTTGTCTTCCTTAGATGAATGTAGATAAGAAAGTTTCTGATTCTGAAAAGCAATGATCTCCATTGTGACAGGAAAGATACTTTGGAAGGATTATTTTATTTATTTCCAGATAATTCATTTTTGTAAAAACAAGAAGGAAATTATTTCGATTTATATAGAAAGAAGATTCTGAAAAGATCTTAAGTGCAAAATTACCAGCTTAAAGTTATTATAATCAGTGCTTCCCACATTTTATTCATGCCATCCTGTCATGGCCATTTGACAAATGCTACTGATTTGGAGGCTTGGATAAGAAATACTGCTTTAAACTTTTAAAGTAGGAGTTTAGCAGTTATATCATCCCACATTTATCAGGAATCCATATATAATCTAAATACAATGTATATAAGACATGCAAAGTGCTGTTTTTACCATTTCTAAAAATGTTCTTCCCAAGTAATTAAATACTCTGTGGTGCAATAGGGATCAGCTACTTAATCATTGAAAGGTCAGAGAGACCCAGAAACATTATTTAATGATTCATTAGTGTTGAAAAGGTAGGCAGAGATGCAAATGCTCATTCATCTCTTAGGAGTGAATTGATGAGTCTGCTGTAGGTACCCAGCTCTGGTTTGTTGGTTTGTTTGTTTGCACTGAGCAGAGTTCACAAGGGCTGGAGTTGAGTGTTGCTATCCACTTGCTCCTGCTCCCTCTTGCTGTATCCCCTCCCTCGTGCAACAGCAGCCTCAGGGTGTCCAGTCTGTATTTTCAGCTCATGCTGCCCTGGTGCATCAGAGCGACACAACTGAGCTCCTGAGATTTAAAAAAAAAAAAAAAAAAAATAAAAAATCCCGGACTGTAAGTGCTGGTTGAGGAAGTCGTTTTTTTCGGATGTGTATTTTCTCTTTACGTTATCTTTGTGTACGCTGTTGGAAATTAGAAAAGCAAAATAATATTCATGTTATGAACAAAATGCACCATAAATTCTTATGTCTGTCTAAGCTAAGACTCCACCAGAGTATGGTAAAAAGAGAGAAAAGACTTAGAACCCAACTGTGCTTTTGCACATTTAAGGCTGTGTATGGATAGCTCATAGAAGAAATGAAGGAATATTTCACTTATGCTCATATAAACATGATTATGTACCTAAATATATATATTGTAAATAAAACATCTGAATCTTTTTCTCACTAGAAAGACAGAAGTTAAATGTTTGGAAATAGCCTCTCATGGGAGCAATAGGGCCCCAGAATGCCTTGAATGCAGAGGGTCTATTTTCAACTCTTGTTCTCTTTTTCCTACAGAGAGACTTAAGTGAAATGTCCTCTTAGCTAATTCATGACAAATTAACTCAGAATGTTTCTTGAAGTTTGTGAGTGAGGTTTTATGGAATCATGATGGAATAAATGAAAAAGGAAATTTATTTCTTTGAAGGTGATGGTAAACATGGCTTATGAAAGCGCAGTATCTGTTATAAATTAATAGAATGGAATACCAAATTGGAGTAAAGCAGTTTTGATTATTTTCTTAAAGTGCTTATTAGTAGACATTGATTTGAGATACTAACTCAGCTCTTATTACCTTGCCTCCTGTAAAGTATGTTATTGTGGTCTTAATTGTGTCTTGCCATGTTTGATATTGACATAGTCAAGGCTGGACTTGGTCAATAATCACAACCGATTATCACCACTAAAAATAACTCTACATTGTTAATTCATTGAGTATATTAATCACACAACAGTGTCCTGGTGAATATTTATTAGAATGTCAAATGAAGTCATTAGATTAAAGAAGAAAGGTTGTATAAATTAACATTGTAATGAACAGTATGCATTATGTCACTGAAAGATGACTGTGCAATAGACATATATATTTCCATATTTAATGTTGTAACACTTTAACTCCACTTTCTGTATCAACAAATAGGAAGAACCATAGCAGCCATTTTTTATTTTCTGCCCTTGAAAGAGCACTTGTTCTAAATAAGCTGTGTCAATAAACTGAGGAAAGATGTAGCAGAAAAACCCAACACACAACTCAAATTTTGATCAAGCACTGAAAGTTGTTCACGGGGACTGTGGAGTCTTCACCCTTGGAGATACTCAAAACTGTCTAGATGTGGTCCTGAGAAAGCAGCTTTAGGTGGCTCTCCTATAGCAAGGAGACTGGATGAGAGACCCTCCAGAGGTCTCTTCTGATTTTAACCATTTTGTAAAGTTTTGACTAAAATACTCAACGTTGTCTGGTGATTCAGAAAGTCTCTCTCTCACCAGTAAGGTTTATCCTACCTCTCTCAGATAATTCTGCTGCAGGACCTGGCTCACAAATTTACATCTTCATATAAAAACCCACAGCAGCTCTTTTATTTAAACAGATGATGCTTTTAGGAGCTTTTTAAGGATGAAGGCAAAAAAACAAATCCAAACAAAGAAAAAAAAGTTTTAAAAGAGTTTTCCAGGGAAATCAAGGCTCTTTCATATGTTACTCTTGGATGCACAATCTCCAATACTATTTATGCAATGCAATGTTCAGTCTGAGATAAAGATGTTTATGCTTTTATGTAGAGGCACTGAACCTTGAAGTATGAGAATTTGAGCACAAGGGAAATTTGCTTTGGTACTTTAATTTCCTATTTGAATTAATTCTTAAAGAATAAACTATTCTTTATGATTTAATCAGTTAGTTTGATCTGAGTTTCCTGAAAAAATTGATAATTCACATACTGTTTATCCTCTTCTCTGGATTAATGCTTAATCACTGTGAGAGTTCACTTAAGTCCATTTCTTTTCTGCTCAAAAGCAGACCTGCAAAACTTTAAATAGTTACCCCAGCTAGCACAATACTGCTGTAATGAGAAGGATCTGAAAGAAAAGACAACATTAATTTGGACTAATATTTTTATTTTATTTTTTTAAGTTTGTTTTTCACAGCCATCTCTAGATACCCAAACTGAAGATATTCAGTGTAGCTCTTTAAAAACTGCTCAGATCGCTGCTGTGTGATTTCTTTCACGTAGTTACTTCATTAATCACATTTTTCTTCCTCTCATGCTGTGTTGAGGGCTTGGGTGGGGTTCTTTGGTTTGTTTTTATTTTATTACTTGATATGACATTATTAATCACAGAGTTGCTAAGTTAAAGCAAACATTAGGTTGAACTCAAAAGCCAAGCTGTGCCAAGAGCTGGCTTTCCTACTCAAGGTGACAAACCATCATGTTCAAGTTATCACAGAGCACATCTGTACTGCTGATTGCAATCCTCACACTACAGAGTCGTGTCTAGGAATAGATTCTAACACCCCCCACACTATTTCAGGCATGTTAGCAGATGATAGGATTTATCATGTCCAAACAGAACTTCCTTTTTTTTAATTCCAGCATTTCAGCAAACACTTAGGTCAGGCTTCACTTTAAACTTGTTTGTATTAGGTAGGTACATTATTGCATTATTACTTCCCTTTCCTGAATATAATTATTTGCCATAAATGAATCTTGTCTTGAAAGACAAAATGATTTGGGTAATATAGCTTGGGGAGAGTGCCTACTTAGGTTTTCCATGTGCCATTACTAAAGATATGATATTCATTTAAAAAGGGAGAAAAAAATGCCTTCATAACCTGAGGAAGTTCAAGAATCAGATTAAGGGATAATGGATCATTATCAGGACTATATAAACAGCTTTTGTATTGATTAATCCATGTTACAACTCTTTAAAAGAGCTAATAATTTTAGTGCCAAATAAAGAAGAGATTGCAGTTTCCAGTGAGGAAATGGCTGTAACTGCCATTTGGGTGGTGGATAAGAGATGATTATTACACACCATCCATTACTGGGATCCTGCAGTGAAGCTTCTGACCACAGAGACCACCATTAAACAGACCAACACTAAATTGCAGAGCACGTGCTGCTCTCTAATACCCCCTCCATATGCTAAAACAACAACAAGGGGTTGCTACTGAGGATGCATTTCAGCATGAACCTCCCTATTTCTGGGTATTCTCCTTGTCTCTTGACCGTATCTAATCACAACACACGTAAACTAAGCAGGGATATTATTTCAGAATGCTCTCTTTATGATGAAATATAGTACTTCTTGATAATGTAAGACTTTTTTCCCAAAATGCAAATTTAGAGAAATAAAGGTTAAAATTTTCCCTCACTGACACATTTTCTACAGTCACTTTTGGAGAAATGTAAAACTTTGGTTCTATAGAACTCATTTCCTTTTTGTAAGACAGATTTTTCTTTGGCATCTTTGTAGGTTCATATCCTCACCAGACCCAAAATATTATTGATCTCCCTAGGAAGAAGAAATTTTAACTTAATTGAAATTATTACTCTGCTGTGTTTGAGACCTACATAAGACCTTCCAGTATAACTGGGAGTTATTAGCAGATAATGTCTATTTTACCTGTAATTAAGGACAGCGAATCAGAATCTGGAAAAAGTTGATTTTTTAATAAAGTTCCAAGTTGATAGCTCAAATGCTTTTAATTTCATTAGTCTTACTGAAGAGTAAAATCAAAAAGGCTTGTATCTACAACAGCTGTGAACTTTTAATGTTGAAGTTTTAGTATCACTAATAGAATTGTCCCATTCCTTTATCTGAACATACATATGTGAAATGCAGTTTGAAAGGCTCTTTGTGTTAAGCGTTGAGTCATCCATTTGAAACTGAATTCCTTATGGTAAATGGTGGCATTAGTGCAATTATTGGCAATTCAGAGTCATCAAGCTAAAAGCATTCTCAAGTGGATCTAACCAGTTCAGAGGTGATGGCTTCTTAAGGCATCAAAAAGCTGCTTGTTTCATATCTGTCCTTCCTTGTAGTCTTGCTCGCTGGCTTCTAGGGAACATTTTAAGTGCCCCATAACTTTGAATTCAACTATTCTAAAATTGTTTTTACCAGTTTCCATAGGGATTCCATTCCAGTTTCGAGTTAATGAGGACTCACAATAAGCAGTTACCTGTGAAACACTTCCAGCTGGGCCCTGCCTCTTCTGTGGCGCATCTTGACTATAAAATTTTTGCCAACAGCTCACATCCTATGTCACCCTACAGCATTCATTATAATACATTTATCAATGCAGTATTAGAATGCATAAGGTTTTAAGGGATTGTTCCATAGCTTCCAGAATAGCTCATTGAAGTAAAAGCAATTATCCAGATGATGTTATCAGAATAACTATAAATAAGATGTTGCTTGTACAATGGATTATAACTAAACAGCCAACACAGAAGTGGTTAAAATTTCTGTTCCCTTAAAAAATACAGCAACTTACACTTCTTCTTGCACAGCTTTTCCTCGCTTTCCTTTGCAGTTGAGAAATTAGATGTTTTGAGATTGTGAGAAAACTAGACTGGAGTTTAAACCTGAAAAATTACATTTTAAAATCTATACAGTACTTCTTAACAGAGAGCTTATTTTTAAATTGTGTCTATGTTAGATAGCAAGTTGCAAATGTTTTGGAGGTTATTATTTCCAGAGAGGTTTGTAAATAGTATGTTTTCAAAAATATTACCACAATGTAAAGCATTATGATACACTATTGACTAATCATATTAAAATAAAAATAGATCTAAGTATTCAGCCACAAAACAGGTACAGATGTGACTTAATATATTGATAATGTCACTTAGAGGGAATTTTTCCTTATAATTTCTTTTCAGATCTACTTTTAAAAGCTTTGTTGCTGTAGGGTTTCTATGACTCTTCCCTTCCTTCCACTAGATTATTGCCTGAGTGAGACTACTCTGGGTTTTGGGGTTGTTTTCTGAGAATTCTCTCAGAATTTCTCTTACTTGGATTTTTCTCATTACTACTAGATTCAGCTGATTTAAATACTTCATTGACCTCTTTTCTATCTTATACTCTCTGAGGACTGCTATTGAAAAGTTACACTACCATTATAACCCCTGAATTATTGCTCAGTGCAGCTCTGTGATCGCTAGTTCTTTTAATATTTCATTATAAGTAAAAACAATGGTCACCTTTGTTACTTTGCTCTGAACTCAAATATTTCATTTATTTCTTTCTGAAATGTTAATCCCAGAATTTAGTATTATTTTTAATGCGCATTTCCACCAAACTAGATTAAGAATTCAATAGCTGAAGCACTTGAAATCATTTCAGTTGCAGAAACACTGCAGGGCTGAGCATTCTCAGCAGTCACCGAAGCCAAATCCTTGCAGTCTAAAATCTGCTACATCAAGCCAATGTCCATGATATAAAAAAGAAAAAGGCTTAGGCATACAGGAGAGGATCGACTTGAGTGCTTATGATTTGACATGTATTTTTTGGTCTTTTGGCAATTAAATCATTTCAGATGTATAAAATTCAGACTGACAACTAATACAGAAACAGCAGGAAAGTTTGAAGATGCAGGCTTTTGGAGGGCAATGGTCTGTTGCATTTTTTCTTCCAGATAAACCATCACACACAGTGAGTAGCATTCGTATTCCAACAGAAAAAACTTAGGTGGAGGTTTTCCTGTTATCACAAAAGCAAGTTGGATTCTGACTTTAATGTTATTCTGACTTAAACGTGACAAATGCTTCATTTGAAAACTGTCAGCCATGTACAGCATCTTCTGGCTGAAAATGAAAGGGGAGAAAGAAAGAACACCAGTCCTTTTTTGTTATGCTATTCTTGCTAAAATAAAATGGCAGATAGTCACAAAACTGGAAGAAAACAAGCTGGTGATGCTTGTACCCAGTCAAGCGCAGCTCTCTTTTCATCCAGATAATGAATCATTCACACATTCATAGTCAGGTTTTCACTTTCTCTGACATGTAGGTTTTAATCAACAGATTGACATTGTCTACAGAAAATTGCCTGTAATCAGGGCTGTCCTCAGCTGGGGAAAAGTACACGAGCAACCCACAGCTGCAGAAATGTTTGTAGGGTTCTCTGGTAGTTTTGGTGAGGAGTAACCTCTCAGCCACTTTCTCCTCCCAGATTGCATGCATAATTTATCTTTTTCTTGCTGTACAGGTCAGCTATACTCAGCCTACAGATAGGATTGTTTATCACTTAGCTAGCAAGTCCTGCAGATTTGCCAGCAGTCCATGGACTTGGTAAATTCTCTGGGGGGACAGAGGAGCTGCCCTAGAAGATGACATTCATTGTTTCTTTCTTGCATTGCCTCTACATTCACAACCATGACCCAGTGGGTTCCTACATGCAAACATCCTACAGCTGCCACATGGACTTGACCTCGAGCTGACTTTGACACAATAATTGCTAGAAAAGAGCCAGACTCGACACAATGATTTACTTAACTGTACACGTATTTTACTGGGTGCTGTATAAACTAGCACATTGCACTGTTTACAACGCTTTACTAATATATTTGGAAAAGTAATTGGATAGTTCTAACTATGTAAAATTGCTTATATGAGTGTGACAATGTGGTACACTGCTGCTAAGAAGGTTTTAATCAACTCAACATTGGGTTCATTTGGTTACTAATCTCAGATGTCTATGCTTCGTTTTTATATCATAGGGAGGAAGTTTCCATAAATATTGAAGACAGACTAAGTAAAAGTAATTATTTAGGTCTTAGCAGGGAGTGCAAGCAATAGAATGAAAAGCCATATGAGCTGAAGTAAAGATTTTTTTTTAAATAAAGTAGTTCTTTGAGTATAAGCTAGATTTACAGGAAAACTGTGGATCATCAACATCATATGAAAGCAACGCAGTAAACTTGTTTACTTGGAGTATATATGTGCTTCAAGAGTCACCTTGTACAAAAAAGATGAGCTTTAATTACAATAAAACATCTGTTCCTCTGATAAAATGGAAGTCAGCTTCTAAAGAATTGTGGGCTTTTTTGTCCTACATTCTTTCCTTATGCTTACATATTTACAAATACTTGGTTTCTGAAAATGTTTCCAAAAACTTTATTGGCACAACCCATCCCCTCTGTGGGGTTAGTTTGTGACTGGGATTTCCTGTGCTTTGGGGACCCTGGAAGCCCTTGGAATGCAGAGCTGGGATCCTGGGATTTGGGACTCTGGCAGCCCTGGGATTGCAGGGCTGGGATCCTGAGCTTTGGAGACTCTGGTATCTCTGGGATTGCAGGGATAGACCCATGGTTTTTAGGGAGTCTTGCTGAAGCAAGAAACTAGGAAAATTAAAAGAACAGAGTTTAGCAAAAAGAGTAGGAGCAATGTAGATTATTAAATACTAGCAAATGATTAGCAGATGACATAGCTAGACCTGAGACAATATTTTACTTGACTTAGTTGTATTTGTAAATCAAGACAATTAAAAGTTGTAAAAGTTCTTTCTAAAGAAAAATACCATATTGTGGAGATGAACAAACCGTCACTGCAGCTGGGCTCAAAGCTGGACAGAACCTGGTCAGGGAGTTTGGATCATGCCCAAGGGACAAGTTGCCCTGCAAGCAAGAGGGAAATAGAAAGTTGCCATGACAAAGAAGGCCACTGACCTATATCAAGAAGAGAACTGGGCAAGTGTGGTCAAACTTTAAACTCATTTTAATAGAGTTGAGAGAGGTGGGGTCAGATAATGAATATGCATGGGCATGTTGGGTAACTTTATGAATATGTATGGATCTTGGAAATAAATGGAGAACCAAGGCTTTGTGAATTCAACACAAATCTTTGAGACATGAGTCTCCTGTGCTCCAGCACTGCCAATAAAACATACCAACTTTCCCAACTATAACTTGTTGGAGAGTTTTTGTCCATAGTGCAGCATATTTGCATCTTTGCAGCCCTGGGATTGTCCATGGTGGTGACCATGGCTGTGCTCCTTTAGGTCAGTTTGTTCTCCTCAGCTCCTCGATGAGAGCCCATGGCTTTGCTGGGCTGGTGTGGGTGGCCCCTGGCTCCACAGCAGTCAGTGTTGATGTGCACCACACTCCTGAAGCAGCCCCAGGTTACTGAGTCAGCTCTGGGCTGGCCACAGCTCTGCTGCTGTCCTTGCTGTCCCCATGGCCATGCCCCAGTGCCCCACGCAGGATCTGATCCTGATCCAAATCCCAGCTGCCAGGACACAGCCCAGGCTCACTTTCTGCATGGAGGTGACCCAGGATCCTGCTGCCTTGCCCAGGTGTGCTGGGTCAGACCCTGCCCTGCTGCCACACCATGGCACCTCTCCATCCCTCCCTCCCTCCATCTGCCTGCATTGAGCCCTGGCAGGAGCTCACCACTGCTGCATCTTCCTGGACCTTCTTAAAATACAGACTTAAATTCTTGCCCAAGTTAAAAGCAAAATGGAAACTGCAGGAAAGGGAGCGAGAAACAAAAATAAGGTGTTTTTTCCACTTTGTGTGCAGAAAAATTTTACACTGTAAAATCAGTAACAGCAAAGGCATTTTACAGCACTGGTGTTTTTTAATGCAAGAAGCAAGTTTAATTTGGCGTGACCTTATTAGGGTTTGTTGTGTTTGTTCCTCAGGGTGCATCCCTGCAGCCAGTGAGGATGCAGTGCTTCATTCCTGTCCCGAGTGTCCTGAGGCAGGGGCTGATCTCCCACGGGGTGAGTCTTGGCTCACCCAGCCTTTCCTGGCGAGCCTTTCCTCTCTTCTGGGGGCACTGCTGCCTCTTTGACAGTTTTTCTGCCTTTGCCTTTTGCTCTGTTCTTTTCTTGAGGATTTTTTTTCATCTGGCATCACGGTAATTAAAGACAAGTGAGTCAAGCCTTACCTTGGATGAGGGAAGATGAGAGCAGAGGAAAAAGGCTCAGACATAACCATTTTCTTTGTTCTCATCTATCAAAGAAGAGCTTGCCATATGTTTTCTACTCTTTTGCTGCTTGTTACATTGCAAATTTGACACCTATTAATTACCTGTTACATTATAAAAGTTTTTCAGTTTTTAAAGTGATTCATATTTTTTTCTAATGCCTTCTTTGCAATGTTACTTTTTGATTTTGTAATTGCAGACTTGGATTTTTTAATGTTTTTACGTGAAATCTGGCATGAACATTTTTACCTGGAAAGTATATAGGAGACATATCATGCATGACAAGTATATTAACTATATTTGATCCCAGTAATGGAAGTTGACGTTTCTCCATTAAAGTTAATAGAAATGTAATGATTTTCGCCAGCTGTGAAGATCTGTTTGGTTATACTCGCTATAGGAAATCCATTTGTTTGGTGGAATGACAGGGTTCATTTTCCTGAATAACCTAAAAATATTTATCTGACTGCTTATTAATTCTCAATCTGTAAAAGTTTGTATTTGGAGGATTGTTGGTAGTGAGGCTACTTGGTGACTGTGGAGAGGTCGCTGTTTCTAAAGGCTTAGAGCTTTTATGGGTCTACAGGGTTTAGGCCTACAATAATTGTGCAGTTTTGGTCCAGTTTGGTGAGAAGTGATGGACAGAGGCTCAGGGTCCATCGTTTCCTGTGTGTTCAGGGAGGACTGGTGATGGAGAAGAGCCACAGAATGTTGGGATTGTTTTTGCTCAGCAAACACGAGCCTGCTTTTCCATGTGTCCCATTCCAGGGCTGCTGTTGTTTGGTGGTGGTGGAGGCCTGACCTCTGACTGGGAATCCTAAGCTGGTGCTGCCATCCAAGCCTGTGGAGAGCAACCTCAGCTGAGCAAAGCAGCCCTTTGCTGTGCTGGGCTCTGCTCTTGGCAATGCCCTCCTCCTCCTCCTCACAGCTTAAAGCCATCCTTACTCCAGGCTGCCAGCTGGAAGCATTTGCCTCTTTTATTAGTGCCATAGTTAAGTCTATTACTGCTAAAATTTCCCAAAATAGTGCTTCTGTCCAGGGTTCTGCCCTGTACAGAGGGGCAGCATGTGTTTTGCTGTCTGTGCTGTTTTAACAGTTGATCTTTCATTTCTGCCTTTATAGCATGGTGTGACCTCTCTTCTGTGTTATATTGTCTGTCCTCGTGGACTCCTTTCACTTTGGAGATATTTCACTTTAATTTCTTCTCAGACTGTATCTAGTCTACTGCTTATTTCCAATGGAATTCAGGTGTCTTATCTGCAGGCCAAGCACGATTCCAACTATAAATTTCATTTCTTTTAGCATTTTTTGCTAAGCTACTGCATTTTGAGAATTACTTCTGCTCTGACTTCCCACAGTTTTAATTTTTAGCCTTTTGAAGGAGTGATCTCAATGTTCAGACAAGCAAATCGCTAAGCATTTTCAGGTTTCAATTTCATCTATTGTAATTAACCTCATTATTTGATAAAACTGAGTTAGAAAAGTAGATTCCCTCAAGTGTGGAGTATACAAACCTCATTTTTATTTATGTATGGAACAAAATCACTGTCTGTTTAGAAAATGTAAAGCATTTTAAAATTGGCTCTATAGATCTTTAACAATGATTCTGGTAGGGCTACCTATTTCTTCTTAAGTCATTGTTTTTTTCCTTAAGCACACAATATTAATTTCATTATCAGATATGCATTCTATGTGAGAGAGATGAAAACTACTTTCCTTAGGATTCTTTTGCTTAACTGTTTTTGTACCTTAATATTAAAAATCACAAATCAATTAATCTCATAATTTGGTTGTAATTCAAAATTTAAGAAAATCTATGCAAAAGGGGTTGTCTTTTGAAGCCGGCTTAATCTTAGAAATTAATAAAATTGCAATGCTTGCATTATAAATAATTTAATTATTGGAGAAATTGTAACACTTTAAGAAATCTAGTGAAACTTAGGTTTTATTAGTGTGTAACTACCAGCGGAGAATTTGACATGAGGATTAATTTGCCTTTTTAATACACATGAAGAGACCTGGCGGTGAGAAAGGGTCCCTGATGGATGTTTACACAGATATGGGTGTTCTTTTCACAACACACTAAAGAGTTTCAAAAGAATTTATGTTATTATATCTTAAACAGGTGTTCTGTCAATTGCTTTAAAAAAAAATTGTCCACCCAAGTGTAGAGTTAGAAATATTCAGTTTTAGTGATGGGTCTTTATATGTGTTTAGTAGTAAGTGCATACACAGGTACCTGCCAAGTCAATTCCATATGGAAATTGGAAAGGAAAAAATTATTTTGGCTGTCAGAAAATACTGTTCCACTGAGCTTTAATTTCAGTCAAGAAAAAATACAGGTTTATGTGTGGAGTGAAAAAGCCATGCTGCTAAATGTGAACACTTCTTTGGCTTTATGTTTACTCACCACCTTAGGCTTCCTCTGATGGTCCCATTTTTGAGTTGAATAAATTAATTCTCAGTAGTCTTTCCACACTTTTTGTCTGCATGTGCTATTAGCACACAGCAAATGTGATATTAAACATATTCACCTAAGAGGTTTAAATGAATTCCTCTTACCTCACATCCTATAATGTATGAGTGCATACAAAGCTTGTTACTTGGCTTGGCTTGTTAAGCTGCAGTAGCATGGCCATGTTTCTAATCCTTAGAGTGTCAATATCAAGATTTAGTACTGCTTAATGAATGAAGTTTCAATTGATACCTCTTATTAATTTGGATTTATTTTTAAGGTGTCCCTATGACAAATGTGGAGAATATGATGATATTTGTTTACTGTCCTCTAAACTAGCAGGAACTGTCATGCCTTCACCTTACTGTTGCCTAAAAGCATTGTTTGCAAGCATTATTTTCATGGCCACACTGTCTCTTATGAATGACATAAAGCACTGTTAACTCCTGTGTTCTTTACAGGCAAGCATATTTTTGGGAGATCGATGAGTATCATCTCTCCTGAGTACCCATCTACACTTTTATGCAGGCTTCATTTTCCATTTCACACAGCATTTTTATTAGGTTGGTAATAGCTATATTTACAAAATCGTTAGTGTTTTGTAAGACATAAATGTGTAAGGCAAAGGGATTATGGCAAAATAATTAAACGCTTAAGTCAATTTTACCTTTTGTTCTGAAGTTTCTGTCTTAAGTTGTTTCAAGGAGGCAATAGCTTGAAATTGCAGGAGTTGGTAGCAAAAGGTGGAAACTCTTTTGCATTAATAGATATATACAACTGATAAAATCATCAATACATTTGAAAATGAGTGCTCCAAACCCTATATAATGTGTATGTTAGTGCAGGCATTTTGGGGTACATTTTCACATTCATTGATTCCATTTAAGAAGCTGTGGGAATGCTCAGGTGCTCATTTATTTACCTAATTCATGGAACCTACTGAGGCTTTAATCAGCTCATCCTGAAACCTTGCACCAGAGGCACTAGTCCTCATTAATGAAGCCAGTTTCTCCTACATAAAGAGATTTAAGAAAAATGTTACAAAACTGTAGCAAAAATACTCCTCCTTCTCCCAATATTTGCAGCTATTCTATGGCCATTAATGTGTTTTTCCACCTAGAGATGTCTGTGAAACTCCCCTTGAAAGACAAATGCTTTGAACATTCTAGGTAGTTACTTGTTCTAAAGGAAATATTTACAATGGAGTGCAAACCTTTTCCTTTCTTCTTTTTTTTTTTTCTTTTTTAAGAACCAAACTATTATGAGAAAAGTTTATTGTTGGAGTTGATCAAAGGGACAAGACTTTTACAGCTCTTAAGCTGCCTGAAACTTGCCAGTGTTACAAGACAGTTGAGTTTTTCTATCTTTGCTGGTATTAATGAACTCACAGGGCTTGTTCAGAAAAGCAAATAAACACAGAAAATGTGTGCTGAGGTCCTGACACTTGGACTTCAGAGAATTATCCATAGTTAAACCTCTAAAGGGTGTAGCTGACCAAGGTGCAGCTCAGCATGAAGTCAGTCTCGTGTGACTTAATGAGGGATCTGCTGGAGCAGGATGAGCACAGGGTAAGCACCAGGCCAGGACAGTGCCACAGAAAAAAACAAGGACAGGCAAGGAACTGAAGCAGGGGACCTGATTGCAAGATATAGCCATGATTTATAAATCTACTTTTGGCACACAAAGTATAGAAGCAAAGGGAAAGAAGAGATATGGTGTTTATTCGATCTCTGTTTTCCGAAGTTCACGATCACTTTGTGCAGACAGTGGGTTTTTTAACAATAGCAATATCCCCAGCTACTTTTCTGACCACTTTTAAAAAGGCAATGTCACCATTTTAAAAGTTTTCATAATTTCCTTAATCATCTCCTGCTAAGCAAAAAGAAATGCTGGCCACATTTAATCCACACTAATAGATAAACCAGTCCTAAACCAAGATGGAGGTGTATGCTGGAGAAAAAATTAAATCATCAATAAAATATTTCCTTTTAGGCATCTTTTCCATAATATCTGTGAAGCACTAGGTTTAAAGTCGGTTTATTTTACATAATTGCAATAGGATTCTTCTCTGCTAAGAAAGAAAAAAACTCCAAAGTGCCACTGTTCTTAGATTTTTATTTATTAATGGCCAGAACGTCAAGCCTCATGAATTTGTCAAGAAGTCTAAAGAGAACCTCTAAAACAATAGCAAGGGTTTTTATGCCACTGGGGAAAACCAGTATTTCTCTGATAAACCTGTCTTTCTGGTCAATGAACCATAAATGAGGAAGGATTTCCAAATAATCCAATGGATGCTTCAAAGGAGCTTTTTTGTCTATTGTGTCAACAGGCACTTCTGAAATAATGTTGCAATTTTTAACGTGACACATCATATCAAGCTGCATAATTTCTGTGGCAAACCTGAAGTCTGTGTGATCTTTTACAAGGGTTGCATAAGCAATATTTTATTTTATCCTATCTGACTGACAGCTTCAGCTGTCCAGCTTAAAATTATAAAAGCAAAGCCCAAAATTAAATTACAGAGATTTTTGCAGGATTGATCTAAAATTTTAAAGAAAACAAGGATGATATAATGCAAACCTAGACCTCTATACAAAATGACTTTGTAACTTTTATCTTCAGTGTGAATAATTGTGCATCTTTAATTTTGATTTGAAAAAAAGTTGAATTAAAATGTGTAACACCCACCCACTATGATGATGTGCTATAAATACGTCCTGTGAAAATATCAGCTCTGCAGGTTGCTTTCTAACTTCATGTCAGTGAGACGACCCATGGCTGATCCTGTAGCTGGGGCTGTTCTTATTTTATAAGATTATTTATATTACTGATCTCACAGTGATGCTTTTGGCAAGGCACTGGACAGTTTGGTGCTCCTGATAAACTTTTCTATCTATTCTATCAGTTCCAAAACTGTTGAAACAAAAGAAAAAGTCACTATCTTCAAGATGTGTGCAGCAAGATTCATGTTTTGATAGGTGCATTTACTGGCCTTGGGTGTGATCTACCAAGCTACTAAAAAGAGAAAAAAAAAAATTAAGGAATTGCAACCAACATCTCCATCCCCCCTCTCTGAATGAAAACTAAGAGCTATACTTTTCCAATTCTCCAATCCTCCAATGTGTTTTTCTTAGCAGCAGCAGCTCTTTTGGGAAATGTAACCATGGAAATTAGAAATTACTATCCTAACAGCAATTTGAGAGTCATTTATTGGAAAGGGTGCTCTCTTTGAGGAAAAGATAGGAGGAGCAGAGGGAATAAGTTGTATGAATTCACGTTAATGACCAGGGCTCGAAGTACTGAAGAGCCGAACTACTATTTAATGACTGAAAATGGATGCAAATTGTATCAGTGATAATGAACCAAAGAGAAAGTGAGATGTATTAGGGTAAAAATGGTGTGAATCCCCTGGTTTTGAAAACCTTTTCTGCCTTCACAATCCTTGATATTCATAAAAGTACTTGATGGTTCTAATTGTTTTAACATCTCATCAAGGCTTCCTATATCAATGGGAATGTTCTCTCTTCCTAGATATGATTTAATGACTTAATCACTGTGGTTTCTTACTGTGAGCCTTGCTAATAGGGATCCTACACAGATTACGTAAATTGTATTCACTCAAGGACTGTAAATAGTGAAACACTTAATTCTATTGCTTTTTTTCCCTCCTCAATTTAATTGAAATGGAACAATTTAAATAGAGCAATTAGAGAGCTCTCTGGCAGCCCGAGAATAGTTAAGATTATCTTATTTTATTATGATTGCTTTTAGATCATTAATGTAGACAGCTAGTTTGGAGCTATATGTTAGATTATGCTGATTATCAGCCTAAGTAAAATTCATGTATACGGGCATGAAGTACATTTCTTACCAAGTCCACCCTGTGCCTTGTCCTGTGGCATTTCCACAAAATGGGTGACTTGAGGCAGAGTTTTTTGTGTGGCTGCTGGCAGTGAGCAGATTTCACCCTACCACCTTGCCTGCCTTTTCTCCCAAAGCTGTTTATGATAATTCCAGCTGAGTATTCAGAACATGTGCAGGGTGTTGTTGCCTGTCACACAGACTCTTTGGCATGAAGGCTTTCTCTGATCTTCCACTCCTGTTAATAGGCTATTTAGGATGGCACAGAGTCACATTTATTAAAGCCTCCCAGGCTAAGCTCACATGAAGAGAGCTTGCTGTATTTTCTAAGAATTTACTGTAAGGGAAGCACGTGAGTATTGTGGTTGTGTTTGCACGGTCAGTTAATTTCTCTTAGGCTTGCAGGCAAACTACTTAGTGCATGCAGTTTTCAAAGGTCTGATTACAAGCTATGGCTTATAAATACAGAAGGTTTTCCTCAGTAGTGCCTGTTTAAGTACCCAGCATTGCAGTAATACTTGTTGAGATAAAGTCCATTTTGTTCAGGTTTCCATCAGCAGGTTCCTCTTCTTGACTCTCCCTTACAGCCACAAATTAATTCTAAGGTTGTGCATCCAGGATAGCTTGTTAAAGTAGTCTGGATTATGGCTGTATTCTGAAGTTCACAAAGTTCAAATTTTTAAAATAAATTCATTTTTTATTAGATGTCTATTTCTTCAAGGTAATTTGATCCTGAGTTGTTGGTCCTACCTTTGAGGCTGGCAGGAATTGGTGTGGCCAACAGAGATTATTGTCCAATTTCACTTCCATTAACATTTTAAACTAATTTTTGAGATATGCCTCTGTAGTAAATCTCTACAAACAAATGAAGAGATGGTGACAGCTTGTTTAGGGAAAAGATTTCCAATGGCTCAACTACTGCTTCCCTCACTCACATGTCCCCCTGCCCAGACCAGAAGGGCAGTGCTGAAATGGACAGAGATTTTTTTTATTTTGCCTCCTGGGGCTTTCCCCTTGCTATTCCCTGTACTGTGGGTCAGGAGGAGCCTCAGAGCAGGATGTGTGACACGAGTCCCTTCAGAGAAGCTGCAGATTCTGCCCCACAAAATGCACAGTGTAGGCATGTCCTGCTTGCTAGGACAAGCTACAACCCATTTGGGACCTTATTGGTATGACTGGGGTGGAAAATTCGGGTATCTTGAGGCTGGGACAGCACCAGGTCATCACATCATCTTTGGATCATTAAATAAAAACATAAATGGCTGGAGGTATTCTGACTACAAAATACTTTCCTTACAGAATTTCTATAGAATTCCTCCAGTTAGAGTTGTCTTAATTCTCGATGCTTTTTTAACAAGTAATTATCTTTTTGCAAATTATTCTTGATAAAAACCTTAGAGTATGAACAAAGCAGATGAGGATTCAAATTTTAATTTCCCCAGGTTCCCCATTTGGGAGATTTTTTGGGTGGGGAGGGGAGAAGAGGAACAACCTTCTAGAAGTATCTAGAGATCTTTTACAAGCAGCATTTCCTGTAAACCTTGGTAAGCAAATCTTTGTATTTATACAGATCTGAAATTAGTAATGTTCTTATTTCTTTATTCAATACATCCATTAATATAACTTACATTCACTTCTGAGAGTTACACCAGCAACCAGTTTTCTGTACAAACTAGTATCTGAGATTTAGAGTTACTACATCCATTCTCCTTGGAGGTTTAGAAGTATTTTGAGTCTTATGCAGATGATTGCTCTTTTGCAGAACTGTGAGTGGTTTCAGTAACATATGTGAAAGCCAGTGTGTGTCAAGCAATGGTAGTGTATCCTGATGTCGTATTTTGAGCACATTTACTGTGATCTGTACACTTAAGTTTGCAATTTTACAAATGTATATTTCACAAATATAACGGATATTTCCTGCTATTCCTGTGTAGAAATACCCATCCTCTTTTGGCAATCTTGAAAGGATTGATTTGTATCTATAAGGCAGATAAATCATAGGTTTAGCTAGTTGGTCAGTTCTTGCAATCTAAAATTAGAAAGGTCAGGGCAAAGGATGACCTGTATTACACCAAGCACTTGGTACCTCTGTCCATCACCTCAACAACTGTTCGCTTGTACCAGACCATTAAAATCAGCAACCTGACAGACACAAAGGACTGTCTGCACCTCAAGGTAAAGGTGGCAAAAAAAGGCTAGGAATCTGTATTAATCATAGCTTAAATGTGAAATAAACTAAACTTCTTGAGCTGAAAATAGCATTGCCATATAAACCCCATAACTTAAATGAGAGCCATGTGGGATGTCTTGAGTCATCAAGAAAAAAGAAAAGGGGCATTTGAACTGTTCTTCCAGGCTTAGTCTTAGTTAATAAACAGTTGTGTGAATTATGTAAGTATTTCTGAGCACCCAGTCCCCCAGGGAGACGTTGGTACAAAGACTCATTTCTGACCTGACAATAACTTTTTAACTGACCTGTGCTGCAGCAGGTCGTGTTTTCTGCCTTCACTTCCTTTTTTTTTCATATCATTTTATCTGTCAAGTTCCCTGAATGCACCTCTCTGATGCCCAACATGCTGGATGGGGAAAGTTAATGTTGTAACTTTTGGTTCCTGCTGAGGATCAGGCTCTCAAGCAGATTAACTGTTGGATTGTTAAGGGTTTGTTTTTTTTTTTTGTTCTCCTTTGTAGCATCTGCCTTTAGTTCTCTGCTCCTGGTTGGTTGTATCAATGGGAATATTTCTGAAAGGATTCCTGAATATTTTAAAATGGGTATCTCTCCAACTCACAGTTCTTGCAATTTATCAGAAAGATAAATTTAAAATCATCTGGTTTAATAATCATCATCCTGTCCCGTACACGTGGGGTCCTTTGATCTGGGCAGCTTGTTTGGGATTTGGGCATGCTGAGGCACCCTGCCCTGCTCAAATAAAGAAATGCAAGGCCATTCCCTGCAACACCTCATAACTGTTCCTTCACAGGAAGGTCCCAATCCCCACAGTGTGTCCCTCACTTCCTTCTCCAGTCTTCTGAGCATAGAAAATATGCAAGCTCATCCCTATCAGAATTCCTATAGACAAGCCATTAATAGAAGAACGTATTTTTTTGCATTCTTTTGGCTGTAGTACATTCAGACTATATCTATGTTGAAATTCCTTATATAAGAATTTAAATAGGTAACAGCAGGACAATCTATTTAGGTCCTGTCATGTCCATCACCGTAGCAATTATGGCAGGTAACTACTGCTGATGACTGAAATATGACTAAAAGATGAGGGAATTTTCTTTTGAGTTGTTTTTCATTGTGAGGCTGAAAGAAAGAAGGTTCTTTCCACATTAGAAAGTGAAAAATGTGATTTGGAAAGAGGTTAGGTTTAAAAATAGACATGAGACCTTAAGGAAAGGGGAGTGCTCCTTCTGTAACCTAGAAACTGAAATCCCTAAAGAAATATCCAATACAGCAAGACCTGAAAAGAAAGAGAATTTTAACAATCCAGTGAAATAAGCAGAAAAAATATTCTAAAAAATGGAGAGAGGGAATGCAAATAAAGTGGTAATCACAGGTCTATAGCTCTTACTCATGTGGTCCTTTGTCCGTCACCTTAACAACTGTCTTGCTGAAAAAACAGGATTTATAAAAGCTTAACATAGAACTAAATTGCTTGTGTACCTGGATTTTGTGGTAAGAATTGTGACTGAGTGGTTCTGGGGCTCTCTATACATTGGAAAATAGGTCATCTTGCTGCCATTCTTTATTTAGAAATAAAGAGGGCACACGGGTTTGAGTTAGCAATGTAGAAATCAGTGCTGCCAGTAATGCCAAAGGGAGTTTGGTACGTACAACTTGTCAGTAAAATTTGGCTGGAGTATGTGGCACTTCCAAGGAGGTGCAGCAGAGTAACAAAGTGGAGAAACCCTCCTCCCCCTTGCACAGCACGGGTAGTGGCCAACTCAGAGTTGCCATCTGTGCTCTTGCTGCTGAGTCAATGAAGGCTGCTGACAGATGATGCTAAGAAAGTGTTAAGTGCACTGAACACTTTTTTTTTTTTTTGCATCAACCTTTACAAAAAAATAAACTGAGCAGAGGAACGTAGAGGAGGAGGAGAAAACCAACAGCCAAAAACCCTTTCAATCTTGATGAAGGAAATATCAAAAAAACAATCCTTAACTGCTCTTGAGTCTGGTGAGCCTGATGAATTTTGTCTGTGGATACTTGAGGTCTGCAGTTGTCATTTTTGAGGACATGTGGAGGTTTGGCAAGGGATCAGAAAAATGAAAAATACATCTGCCTCTGACTAGGAAAAAGGATGGAGTGGCTGTGTGCTGCTCAGTTTAATTTCAGACTGCACACTTGAGGAAAAGACTGCGTTCTTGGATTAAAGGCAAACCTGAAGGGAGACACCTATCTTGTAAAGACACAAAGGACTTAGGAGAGATTTGTTTCAAGCCTCTTCTTTTAAGTTTTTCCTGTCTCAAGGGTTACGTTGTTCCAGGCAATAACAGTAACAACAAAAACCCCTTAGAGTAGAAATTGGAAATAATTTTCCAGATGACAGGGTCTCTTTAATGAAAAGTAATATAGCTTGACCTGAAGACTCTAATTTTGGCTTGGGGCCACTTCACACCAACACTAAAGGTCTTTACAGGCATGAAAAATAAGTGTCTTTCTGGAACAATATAAATGCATTTAATCCTGTGCTGGGGCAGAATTCTTGATGCTCTTTTGTTGACTCTTTCCAGTGGTGCTGTGCTAAAGTAGGCCTTGTGTTCCTTCAAAAACTTATGGGTTTAGTATGAAATTTAGACACTGGGCACATACAGTAAGTTGAATAACAACTCACAGGCAAAGGATTAATTGTTCATATTGGCTAGCAAATAATGTTATGGTAAATAGACTGAAATTATTGAGAAATGCACAGGTCATCATTAGATCAGTGTCACAAAGTGTGTATTCCTGTGCTGAATATGCAGTTTCACAATGAATAAATATTGCAAGTAACTCTACTGTGTTGCTGAAACAAGAAGTTATTGCATGTCTTTATTTACAGGTAAGCAGTATTCCAGCTGACTTGCATTCAGCAACCAAATTACAGGAAGGAGGTAACAGCTGAAACTGTATGGACAGTCTTTAATAGGAAGTGAGGAAATTACTTAGACCAAAAATTAATCTTGCAATATCTGGCCTCGTTGTTGCCAGTAAGGTTTTTTGTTAAGCCTTACATTGTGAGTTATTTTTCCTGTGTTAGTCCAATACATGGAGTTACTTTGAAAGTAAAATGAAATACAGTCTTTCGTTTTTGCTTTATATTTCCTGCAAGTTTCTTTGGAATTCCTCTAAGTTTCCAGTAGCCATGTTGTCACTCTGTCAGCATTCAGGAAGATAGCTCCCAAACCAGGCAACACTTCATGTCATTCATTCCATACCTAGGATGATCTATAAATGTACAACTGCTTCTAAAAATTCCCTCAGAGTTTTAGGTTTTGTGTACTTGATGACCTAGACTTTCTTCATAGCAGATAATGCTTGAGGTATGTTTTGTTTCCAATCAGAAGATGTATCTCTATTCTGCTTATTGGAATCAGTGCTCTGATTTGAAGAATACTGTGATATTGGCTTGGCTTTCACAATGAGAAAGTTCTGAATATTTAATTTTGACTAAAAGGCTTTTTTGGAAGAACATGATGCCGTTGAGTTTTAGACATTCAGCTTTTATTCCCTTATATTTTCATTCCTCCTTCCATGAAAATATGCTTCCTCAAAGTTTCTGCATTAAACCCACGACTATAACAAAAATCATGTTCTCTACTCCTACAACTTTCCCTAAAATTCTCAATATATGCTTTGTGTTTTGCACGATTTCTAGATTGTTCAACTTCCTTTTTCCATATTTAGCTGTTTATTGACAGTTCAAACTTACAAAACCAGGTCATATTGTTGTACAACTTTTCCTAGCAAGGTGAGCTCCAGGTATTTATTGTAGCAATCTACAAAGGGTTCTGTTCTCATTGGTTTTTGCTGGACTTGTTTGTTTAGCTTTGTTTCCAGCAAGAAATATTCCATGAGATAAAATTCAAGAAACTAAAATTGTGCTGTTCACGTGAGACGACTGCATAACTCTGCCACAGTAATGAAGCAATTGCTCAGGTCCAGATACCCCTGGTACAGGATAAGAAAAATTTTGAACTGTGTCAAGTTTCACAGTGGACTATGTTTAATTTTTGAAAAGTGCATTTAAAGAAGGCGTTTAAAATAACTCAAAAGTCCCCAATTTCCCCCTGTCCACCCCTGTGCCCAAAAACATTGATTTTTATTAGAATGGTAGTTGCTTGAAATTGCATGTTGGTTATAATGCATTTCCACAAAACACAACTGTTGGACACAGAAATAACTATCGTTATTAAAAGTACTGCTTGCCAACAATTTTTCCTGAAGTTCAGCTCACTTTCATTTGCTTTTCTTGTGGGGTAAGTGTAGAACCTTTGTCAAACATACCCCACCTCTGTAGGTCAGTGGAAATATATAAATAAATGCAGGCAAATAGGAGGTCCTGATTTTTATGTCAAGGTAGCAGAAGTCTGGATTCCGGCTCTGTTTAAATGATGTTTATCCAATAATGAAGACCAGGCAGAATGATGAATGTGCTTCAGTGTGTCTGTGCTGAAATAGGTTTATAAACAAGCACCTGCCATAAATCACAAAACCAGCTTTGTCAAAAGTAACTAGGGACCAGATGCATCTTTATAATTACCTGTGACACCCATTGTCCTGCTTTCATATCCTCTGTTCTTTGCTTAGATAATCTGTTTTATTTTGCTTGTGGTTTCAAAGATTTGCATTCTGTTTTGAAATGTGGGCTTATGTCTGGGGAGCTTCTGATGGAAGTCTCTGCCAGTTGCATTTGTGGCAGTAAAATGTGTGATGTTCAGTGGCTAAATGTTACAAATCGTCTATTCAGGGCAGAAGGCACAACTAGTCACTAGTACTTCCACAAGAACTTTGGAATGATTTCCCAGTTTAAGTATTTTTGTTTTCTTGGTTTCTGGAGTTTGGTGTTCAGGCAGGGGAAGCTTCATAATTCATAATTGTTTTCCTTGGCCCTGTCTCATATTCAGGGTTATGCTGATGGTCTCAACTCATAAAGCTATTTTTCCTCTGCAAAACTGGTAGAACTGGTGAAGGTTTTTGGTCCTCAGTTCATTTTGAATTAATCTTGCAATTTGAGAGTAGCTGGCTGTTTATGGTTCCAGATAAATGGTTATTTCTGGTTTGATTTAAAGGGGGCTAGGATGAGAGTTCTGTCTTCCTCTCAGTCTTTGCTAACTTTTCTACCTTATTGTGTTATCAGGCATTTAGAAACAGCATTAATGCAAACAAAGTTAGGCTTAAAGCAGGCATCATGCAGGAAAAGAGATTAAAAGGGAATATAAAAGCTTGGAGGTAAAACCTGATTGAATTTGACTTTTAAAAATGTTTTTGTATTTCCTACTGTGGCTACTGTGCTTAGCTGATGCACAATCACAGTAATGTGTTCCTTCATATTGGTTTACAAAAGAGCTTTGCAGTAATCATGGAATAGAAAGTACAGAGCTAGACAATAAATGCCTCTGCTCTTAGGTCAGCCTATTTAATTTCCCGTTCAAATCCAATTGTTCACCTGCTGTGGTTATTAAATATAAGCATAGAGTCTGTATTTGAATACCCTGTCTGTGCCACTTCAGCACTCTGTACCTGTTGCTTTGCCATTACTGATGCAAGTTGCCTCTCAGGATGTTTGTAAGAATATGAATATATTCTATTATGTCTTTTACTTACACTACTGCCCAGAGTTCTTTTTTCTCTTTTTATATATATATATATATATATTTTTTTTACTATCACAATGTGCACCAGGCCATTTAATCTAACGGGTTTACATTTTAAATGTAGGATCAACGTCACAGAACCTATCACCCATCAGATATTAAAATAAATTTTTAATAAAGTTGTGTTATGGTATGTAGCCATTTTGTTTATTATCTATAGAAATATAGGAATATAAAAGCATAAAAATAACACTTCAGAATATGTATAAGGAAAAGAAAGAGTAAGGGTAGAAAGGTACCACCACCCAGGGAGAAATGACCAGTCTTGGTTGTTGTAATTAAGAGGTCTGTGGGTCAGTGGTGGCTGCAGTGTTGATCGCTTTGGTGTGACAAAAAATGTTACCTCCACCTTGCAGGATCTGATATTGGCCTCTTCCCTGGCTCAAAACCTGGCTTGTAGCCTCTGGTGGAGGGTGCAAATTCTTGAATTTTGCCTGAGGTGGCCTTACCTCATTCACCTGGCTCTGACTGAAGCCAGAACAAGAGACTCTAATGCAGAAGAGATGTGCAGAGGACTGGTGTGTATTTTTTTAAATTTTGGGGTTGAGCTTTGTTCTTTGTAGCCTCATGCTCACGTGACAAGCTTAGCAATGGCGAGATTTATACAAAAATATTCCAAATCCTCAAGTTGGAAAATTTCAGTTCATATCTTTCAATGTACATGTGGAACCTAGGACAATAATTTCTCCCACAGGAAAGTCACTCTGAGTCCTGCACTATGTAAGCTTTACTTGAGTAAATATTTTCTGTGCAGAGTGCTCTTGGACTCCAAGAAAGTGTCTCTGGGGTTTAGCATAGGCCACTAATATTCTCTTCAGCCCATTCATCTTTATTAAATATTACTCTATTATGAGCAGAATGAGGTTTGACTAAAGCCCCAGCCTTTGCCCCTCGGTCTTCCATATTTTAAACACACAGATTGGATTTTGTTGCAGTCTGCATCTTTGTAGTTTCTGTTTTTCCTGTGTTTCAAAGCTTATTTTGAAGTGGGAAAGACTGCCAATTAAGAATTTTCTTATTGATCATAAAGGAAGTAAAGAGCATTTCTTTCCTAAATCTGTTGCAAGCATTCCACCAGAATTTTCTGGTAGCCTTTAAGCAACTGTCAGCCATTCACCTGTGAGGAAAGATTTCAAGCTTTGTCATGCAATTAATGAGTCTTTAAAAGGCCACAGCATTCACAGGCTGAGCTCTGGCATGGAAGTCTCTGCACACACAATTCTCTTTTTTCTAAGTATATCTGCAAATAATCTGCCTGAGAGAGGAGGGCTCAATTAAGTTAGAGAAGAGACAAAACAATAAAAATACTACTTCAAGGGGAATAGTCATTGCTGTGAATTAAGAACTCACACAAACACCTGAATAATGGACTTAGTTTTAAAATACAGCCTTATTTTTATGGGATGTTCCTGAGCCATATATAGAACACACAGGCATACACAAACATTTATTTTGGTTTGAAACTTTCATTCCAGTCTAAATATACATCTGATTGAACTCCTTAATGAAGAAAGGCAGTTTTCTCTGAATGTAGATTGCTGTGTAAAGTTTTGGTTCTAGTCTTGTCTCATGGAAACTTCAATTTTTAATTATTTGTGCAACAGAACTCAATTCTGGTAGCACTCTAAATTACTGTAATTTAACAGGTACCTGGTAATATGCCAGTCCAGCCCCTACGTGTTGCCTTTAAATTCTTCTTTAAAATTAAAGATTCTTGTTTAGTAACGATATGTGTATCAACATCTGCTACCTTACTTTCCCGCGAAAGACAAATGCAACAAAGTCTGGAGAAGATTTTTGTGGCTGTTAAATTCCTGAGCTTTGGTGTTCTGGTAAAATATTGTACCTAGTCATAAGAAAATACCATCATAAATTGCAGCAGAAGCATTCTAGGAAGGCATAAAGGAAAGGTAAAATTATTGTTTACTCAGAGGGTGACAGTTGTATTCAGACATGAAAGCAGTAGATTGCTAAGGTTTCAAGCCTGTGCTCGATATCATTATCTTGTTAAAATACTCCTATTTTGTTGTTATATAGCTATAACATATTTATAATATGTTATATTATAAAAATATAAATATATTTTATATACTTATATTTAAGACATTTCTTCGTTAATATATGTCTACCTCAAACTGGCTTATGTATTTGGTGCCCTATTATTTGGTTCATAAGTTAAGGTTATCTGTCCTGCTTTTCTGGATCTTCAAAAGCAATATATTTTATATTGTATGTATATTTACATATTATCTTTCTGATAACCATCAGAACTCTGTGATTTATAATAAATTGGTCTCCTCAAAGACTTTATTAAGTCAGTTAATTGTCTTACATAACAGAGACAGAGAATTTGGTACCAGTTTCCAGGTTGGTGTATCTTTCAGACATAGTCTAGCTATAAATTCCCTATCCTCTGTGTACTCTTTAAGAGCCAGGTACACTCATACACACACAGACATTTCTCCACATCCCCACGGCGTGATGCATAAATAACACTTTTCTCTGACTTTCTAGGAATTGAAGGTGGTTTATTTCCATAATTTGTAGATTTATAGAGTTGGTTATAATAAGAGAAAAACATAAGAAGACTTTGGGTTCTATTATGTCAAGTAAATGAATGAGAGGATTTATGTGATTAATTCTTGTTATCACTAATGGCCATTTTAATTATTATATGCTTCAAGGAGATAAAATGCAAATTTGAAACTGAGGTATCTGTGATCTTCTAGTGATTTACCTATATGCAAATTGCTAAATGATTTTTAATTGGTGCACCTTATCATTCAGTTCTTTTAACAAGTCTGGTAGCTAATTTTCCTCAAGTCCTGCTGCTGCTGTTTATCTCTCCCTTCAGTAAGGCGCAGTTCATTGACACCAGCATCCTGAATCCTATTTATCATAAATAGCTGCAAATCAAGATTAATTCCCCTGGTAACCTGCAATTTAATTTTGCTGTTTGACTATGAATGCGTTCATTTTGCATCTGTGAAGAACCCAATTCTGATTAGGAACTCTTCATTGCACTTTATCTGCATCATGCTCAGAACTGCATTTAACTGTATTGTGGAGTATGTTATATTGAGTAACAATAATGACAACAGATGCTATAAATTCAACACAATCTTTTTAAACCGTGCAAGATCAAATTAAAAATCCTCAGATTGCAAGACAATTACATATATTGTCACTAAGCACTGTCTAGACTGATATTAATTTATTTTCTACCATTAGCAGTAGACACCCAAGAAGAAATAACAGTAGACGTGAAAAGGAGAAAGCACATTGTTTTTCATTTAAAGTTGCCACAAATTATTACAACTTCTGTCCCAGTCCTCTGCTTACAGGATAAGAGAGCATGTTCTCTCTCCAGAAAGTGCTTTGTGCAGTTGGAGTGGCAAGGTCACCTGGGCTTGACCTGGCTGCTTTGGCTGGATTTGGGTTATAAATCCATATCAACATCCAGGGAGGTACAAAGGCAGCATTCCCCCCAACCATCACAATTTACAGGTGGGAATGGAGAGGTTCTGAATTTTCTCTCCAATTTTTCATCTCCGTTAGGAAGATTTACTAGAGCAACACCACCCGTGTTTGAATTTGTAATGCACTGTGCCACAGGGCTTTATGAAAATTTGATTTTTTTTCTTGCTGTTTTTAGTTCAGAAACTAGGCTTCAAATCCTGACAGAGGAGGGTGGCTTAGTTTTGTTCATCATTATCAAACAAAGCAGGATAACAACTACTAATTATTAAGATTGATGGTAAAACATTTCCAATCTGTAAACTTATAAGTCCTTTACAACTTTTAGTTATTTTTGAAACCTGAAAGCATTGTACTTGCTTTTTTATGTCTCAGTTTCTTCTTCTAAAGGCCTTGAAGACTCCATGGCCTAAAAGCCAAGGATCAGAATTTCAAGGCAATAATGAGCCATCAACTATGGTCAACCCTGACCTAATTCAACTGCCAGCTCGCTTGGGCAACTCTGTTCATATTCAGAAAAAGTGTGTAGTTCCTCTGTTTTAAAAGAGCCCTTTCTGTATAAATATAGTATTTAAAGTAATAGAAACTTGAGAAAATTATCTAGATAACAAAATTATTTTTCTTTTTTTCCCCTTTAAATATTCAACCATGAAGCTTGATGTTTTTAACGTGTTCATTATATGTTTTAAAAAAAAAAAACTCCCAAACCTAGCAACAAACTCAAGCAACCAAAAAAAGTCCTAACTCCCAACTGAAATAAATAAGATAATCCATAACTCAGACTTCTGTCTGCAAAGTAGACAGATAACATTAAAAGTTGTATATGCAGATCACCTGAGGACAATGTATATAATTAAGAAATATATAAATTGATAAAAATAAGACCTCAGTGAATTTTCTTCTTTTCATATTCATGGTTGTACAGTTCAAAGTCCAAAACAACTGTGTGATACTTAGATTATATTGATCTGCCCTTTAAACCTTTCTTCATTCCTTCCAGATCATTGTTAAGCAATTAAACTTTTTGTGTTCTGTTACAATTGGAAATTAAAATGAGAGCCTGGGCTGCAGAAGGCACATCATTGCTGAAGTACGGTTATTGTTATTTAATCTTTCTTTCATTTCTTAAAGTTGTCATTATGACAGGAAAAATTACCTGTTTACTGTCATTTCCTCAGAGATAAAAATGCAGACACCTTTATTAGAGTTCCTGCTCCCCAGGAAACTCGAGCATCACGAGACAGGTTCAAAAAATGTGGCAGCAGTTCGTGCCTTGACTTTGTGCCAGGTTGGTTTGGTGAGCTCAGAATCCAGCAGCTACAGGAAAATGAACAGCAACATAGTTCCATAGTTGTAGCCCTGGCTTGGAGGTGTAGGCTAACAGAAGTTTGTATTGTAGATATCATCTAAGAGTTCCCCGATAATTCTACCTCTCAAATACTCCAGGCTTTTTAATACTTTCTCAGGAAAATGTTTTAAAATAGCTCCAAAGGAATCGGGAAATCATAACATTCAAATGGAAAACACTTCTTTTCGAGAGTATTCAAGAGCTTTCTACACATTTTCTTCCTTTTGATTCTGCAAATCAGTCTTCTCTTCATCTTTGTAAGAGACCTTCACAGGTTGCGTAATTTGCCCCATGAGATCACAACAAATAATATATTGTTACACCGAGCTCATCTCAGCATTCTCATAACAAGCTTTTCCTCAGTGTTAAAGACTCTGGATACATTTTTTTCCTCCTCAAAGCAGAACTTTAAGAAGCTACTCCTTGTTCTGTGTGCCAGGGGCTACATGCAGAGTATGAGAGAGAAAAATATTCCTGAGATGTTGTGCTCCGAAGGAATGTAGGGAACACTGTTATTTTGATTTACCATTTACCTATTCCCCAATACATAGAAAATTAATACTCATAGATAATACTGGGACAGAATTAACAACGTTTTGAAATAGAAGAAGCTCAGAGCATGCCAGTGTGTTTTGCCCTGCAGCAATGCCCACGTTTTTGCATCTTCCCCAGAAACCATTTGATGTGAGGGACCTACCGGATAGAAATGGCTACACAGTCTTACTCTTTCTCTCATTTTTCCTCTTTTTCTTGAAGTTTCTTTCATTCCAGCTTGCATAATTACTAAGGCCCAGCAACAGGAATGGATAGTTTTTATATTTCTCTTGTACCGCCTTAGCAGACTTTACTACTGTGGAAAAATTCAGTGCATTCTTCTATGGGCTTGGAATACAAGCACAGATTTAGTCCTTCCAAGGTACAGTAATTAAAGCAATATATTCTCCTCAGGATAATATCTAACCTACTCTACACAAAGCTCAGAGAAATTCTTCTAATTTTGTGCTTTTGAGTAAGCATATACACATGTTAAAATGAACAATAACACACTTCTAACAACAGATACAGATTACTATACATGTGCTTATTTTTTTATTTTGTTGATTGTAAGTGCTTGAAGCAGTACAGAGCACAGTTTCAATTACTAATGCAACCTCTTATTCTTTTTTCTGCCCATTAGTTATTAATAGAAAGGAGTGAACAATAAAAAACTTTATTTTTTAATTGCCTAACTAGACCTGTTTACCAAGTAACTAAACACAAACTCATAAAAGAAAACCACTTTAAGTAATGCATTTTGGAAATGTCTACGAGTGACCTAAAATTAGTTTCCAAATCCAAAAGTACTTAGTTTCAACCTGTCTATAAAAGACTAGGAACAAGTGCCTGCTTTTAAAGCTTTTCTAATGACATACTTTCCCTTTTCCAGCAAGGTAATATGGGATTACATGAATACTTAGAATCTCAGAACTGTGAATAGTATGCTTTTAAGTAGAAGGAGAGAATAGTTATTTGGCTTTTTTCAACTAGAAAGTGGTGGATACTTAAAGATTTATAAAACTGAGACGTTAGACTGGAGACTAGAATTTACTCGGTCTATAATAAATGCTTGTTACTGTTCAAAGTGAATGACATCTTATACATTGATGTATCTTGCAAGATCATTGATAAAAATACATTCTGTGGAAGAAATTGTTGGTGCCTTGCTACACTTGGTTTGCACCAGAAAACTTGCTCTAAATGCTTAAAGCAAAAGTGTAGCCAGAATAAACTCTTCATTTCTTTAAATCTCTTGGAATAAATACTCTATTGTGGAGGAAAGACTTTGAAGCCCTTTCTCCTTTAGCCTTTCTGTTTTAAATTGCATTTGATGCTGCAGTTTCTGCTAGTTATCTTGGTAGTCCAAATAACCACTCAGCTGGAAAAGGTAATGATAGCAGTAGTACCTAATGCATAACAGGTAACATACCTAATTGAATAATTAGGGATTAACATCCACTCCCTGAATATTTGCAGCCTAATCCTGTAAGAGCCTGCTAAACTCACACTTCATCTCCATTTTCCAGATATCACTCAATTTTTACCCTTAGGCCTCCATCTTCATTCGTTTCCTGCAGTTCTACTCCATTAAGTAGATCATCCTGAAATAGCCAGTTCCATTTGTCAGGCTTCTGTTCTGGGTATTGTTTCTCATGCCCTTCTTCCTTCCGTGTCTCCAGTGAAGTTTATCATTCTGTACTTTTCACTGGTCCAGAATGAGATGTGTGAGTAAACAGTAAAATATAACTAGTTCTGAACATTAAATTAGACCACTTGTTTCATTGTCCTTTCTGGACTAAGTTGGGAAGTTTATTCATCCCAGCCAGAATTTTGCTTGCAGAAGATTCTCATTTGTCTTTTGTGGCATATTACATATTGTTTTTATTTTTAGCTGATATGTGAAGGATTAGACCTGAGGGACCTAAGCACTGCATTGTTTAATATAAAACTTTGAGGCTCCCAAATAAAATTTAATCCAGGAATTTTAGGACTTTGGGAACATTTGGATTATATTTTATTTTGAGAACAAAGCTGGGAAGAACACTTAGAGAACTGGGAAGTTGCTGTTTTTCCCTTCTGAATTGTGGCCAGGGGAAGCATTGCTGCTGCTGTGCCTTTGTACAATAACATATTGGCTGAGCACTTCCCCAGGATGCAGGATTTAATTACCACTTGTCTTTGGGAAGAATCCCAGTCAATTCTTCACCTGTAGCAGGACTTCTTAAGCTGCAGCTAATTCCAGGCTCTGGGGAAAAGAGCTGTGAGTTCTCTCTGGGAATTCTGGAGACTCAGGGAAAGATCTCAGACAGCTGCAATTTATTGCCTAGTGATCTGTGAGCAAGAGCAAGTCCCAGGTTCTGCTGCCTCCTTGTTTCATGTGTTTTGGACACACATAGTCACTAGATAAAATAAATAAATAACATCTCAGACAACAGGTACTCATGGAGAGAGTTTCCTAATCTCCAATCTTCAGCTACCCTTTGGTAAGCTGCCTGGTTTTACCTAGGACATCTATGCTGGTCCTTCAGAAGACAAATTAGTTTTGATTTTTCAGTTGCTGTTTAGTTTGTCCTTCAGCCAGCCTGCTAAGGAAGGATGTACAGCTAATGAAACACTTACTGGAACTATCTCTTCAAAACCAGCTGCCTGGGCTCCTTTGGGCTGGGAGACTGAGGAGCAGCCTGCTATGACAGCAATGAATTTGCACTATTCTGCCTCACTGATCTACCCTTTGTAGAACACTTCTCTAGGGCTCTCTTAAAAGCCATCACACATGTTCCTGCATCTCCATTACATCCTGAATGATACGCCTGCAAATCGGCCGTGCTGCAGCACATCCCATTAAAGAGGCAATTCAAAACGTGGGGACTTAAATGTGAACTCCTCGTCTGAGTTTCTGGGAAGACTCTGACACACCTGAAATGTATCATTCAATTATAATTACTTTATTAGCCACATTAGCTTTCATTAGAATTAGTTCTGGAAAATGAAAGGGAGAATAATTATTGCTAAAATTGTCCTTTTTCTTTTCCTGGAGGATGAAGGGGAAGATTTCCATGGGTAGTTTTTTTTTTTTTTTCTATATTTGATTTTTCATACACCTACAGTGACACTATAGGAGTTATTCAATGCAATTATTTAGGGATAGCAAAAATATGCATTCTCCAGCTGTGCCTGTATTAGCAGTAATAATTCCCAGGAATGTAAACATAATGTTAACTACTGTGAATTCATAGATAATTTATTATAAATCAGAACTAATTGCACATTCCTGGCGTGCCAGTGGCCTTGTGAGTTTTTCAAAATACTGTTAGCTGCTGAGAGGTAAATTCACAAGGAAACCAGTCAGAACAAGTGTTATTCTGAAAGCAGATCTCTTCAAAGAGATGTGAGTGCAGGAGCAGAGCAGCTGCCAGGGGGTGAGGTGCTCACTGTGTGAGTGTGTCCCCAGTAAAAGAGGGGCTGCTGTCCTCAGCACCCGTGTGAAATACATCATTTGATCTCCGAGTAAGCTGAGGCTCAGGGGCATCTTCCAGCCCCTGAATTGAAACTGGTGATGCAAATGCTGTGCCATCAGATACGTGCCAGATCATTCTCCATCCTTCCTCCAGGCCAGGATGCAGGTGCACAATTAATGTGTCACTGGGCAGAACACAAAGCAGAGAGCAGTCCCACGGGTGGTGATGTGCTTTAACACAGGTCCTGCTCTCCTGAGCTCCTCAGACTCACCCACGTTTGCCAAGGGCTGCGTTAGAGGAGCAAGCTGCTGCTTCTTTTACCCCAGCTGCTGGTGCTGCTGTTCTGTAGCCAGATTATGAGTGTCTGTTTAGAATATCCTGGGAAAAAAACATGTTAAAGGATGACTGATATACTGATTAAGCACTATTATATAAAATACATAATTTACACTCTCTTTTCTACCTATTATGCAAAAGTATAAAATGCTAAAGGACTAATGTCATGGTTTTGGTTTTACAACAGTGAAAGATGTCAATCCTGCAGCAATGATGAATGGTGCAGTCAATTCAGTTCATTCTAGTTTGCACCAGTTTAGCCAGGGTGAGAATTTGAAATATATTTTATAGTTGTTGGTACACTGGTTGCAAGAAGCAAGTGGTTTACAGGTGTATTTATTCAGATGAGCAGAGCATGCTGATGGTTGTAATACTGATCATAGTCTAATTCTGGCCAAGATAATGTTCTAGCCTGAGATTAAGACATGAAAAAACATTGATGAGGTTTATTGTTTCCAAAGGACAAAATGGCACCTTATACCAACCCATTAGTAAGAGAAGATCTTAAAAATTGTGAAGGGCTGGAAAAAGAGAATAGCACCATGCATGCATTTAATTATCCATTTATTAAAGAATGATTTCTCTATTATTTATTTACCAAAACAGTCTGAAGTAATTAAAATGCAGATCAAAAATGGAAGCCAGATGTGAAGTGACAGATATATGTGTTAAGACTGTCAGTTTTGCAATCATAAGGGCTGCCAGGGAACATTTAGAATTATTTCAAAACCATTAAAAGTTTTTTAAAATATATTTAAAAAATCTGTTTCCTACCAAAATACTGGCAATAAAGCACAAAACAATAACTAAACCAGTAACTTCACAGAAAGCATGATAATTTTGCTCCAGCAAAAGCATTCTTATGGAGATTACTGACTTTTGTGTCAGCTGATGCAGAGAGGTTAAATGTGTCAAAATAGTTATAAATGTGCATGTAGGGGTGTTGCTGTTTGTTTTGCTGGGGTTTTTTGGGTTTTTTTGTTTGTCGGAAAGTTTTGTTATCTTCAGCTTCTTGGTAGATATGACCACCTTGAAACTTCTTGAACTCAGAGTTAAGGAAACCCAAAGGCTGGGCCAGGTTTTAGATTTAGTGAGCCACGTGTTACAAGGAAAGCTATTTCTGGCGTGGTGTCTTAGATTTGTAGAAATACTCTTGTAAAAAATAGGGCTGCTGTTCGTGTTATCATTTTTCTTTGTGCAATCTGGCCACGTAAATCTCTAACAGAATGCTTTTCTGGATTGGATCCCAGAGCACAAAAGACACTGAGGGAGCAGCAATAATCACAGTGACGCCTCACAGCAGTAACAGAAACACTCCTATCAGCAGCAACAGGATAAGTTGGGAAAAAATGAGATGTTATTAGTGCAATTGAGAGTATATATCATCAGAGCCATCTTTTATTCCTCTCAGCCACATCACTGCAAGAAGAGGACATATTTTTCATGCTCTAATAAAACTGGATTCACATCCTGGAGAGGAGATAAGGGGAGGATACTCTTATAATGGGAAACCCAAATGCATCAGTAAAACATTGTGAAGCATTCAAAACAGTTAATGGTCCGCATTACAGTTCTTCTGAATTTCTTCATCCACCTAAGATAGCTGCTTTCTCATGCCCTTGAGAAACCTTGCTGTTTCCCAGAGCACAGCATTCCCTTTAAGAGGGAAAGATCACAGCTGAAATAGGTGAGCAAAGCCCTGGTTGCACATAGCAGCAGCACACTATTACAGGTTTTCTAAATTCTCAGCATCAGCCCTTCTGGTTGTGAGTGCCCTTAGCAGCCCCTCCTTGGGCATCCCCTGCTGTGTCCATGGACTTGACAGACCCATTCCAGTTCAGCCTGGGGTCAGGCTCTTCCAATTTTATCAGAAGACCTTACCTTTTCCTTTTTTCCTCCTTCTGTGGTGGCTTCAGTTAGTGGAAGCTAAAGCATTCTGAACATTCTCGAAAATCCCATGTTAAACAAGTGTTTGCTTCTGCAGGAGGGCAGCTAATAGGCTTTGGCTACTAGAGGATGATAATAATTTGTCTATTGTCAATGGCTTGCCTTTCTTTGTCTTTCAGAAGGACATCCTACAACCTTTGAGGTTTTTATTGTGGCATTCCATAAAGCATCCATAAAAAGTGGAAACTGATTCAGATATAGGGAAAGCAATTTAATAAAGTCATTGAAAAGAGCAGATTCAAAACTGGGAATAGAAACGCCCTAATTCTATCTTCTGAAAAGAAAATTTCATTAAATTGCATTAGTTCTAGAAAATTTCTCAAAAAATTTTATTAAGAAATCTTTCCTTGCAGGAAATAAACTGCTAAAGCTTCCAGTAGATTAAGGAAACCAACAAGACCTAAGCAAAATGTTGGGTAATTCCCTAACTAATTCTATGTTTCTCTCTGGTTCAACTCTTGTTTTCACTCTGCTTTTTTGCTGAGTGGCAAGAGCATAAGGCCGAAGGAGCAACATGTCATGCAGGTCTATATCTTTGTTATCCAGTGCAGTGCAAGAGTACTCTTGATTTGCTAAAGAATTGCAAATCTCTGTATTCTCCATCTTTTCCATCTTGTTCTCAGAATAAGAAATAGAAGCAGCCTCTTCCTTGAGGATCCAAGTTGGAATGATTAGCAGCACCACACTGTTAACATTATCAAAAATAAGGTTGAGAGTTTCAGAAAATCAATTATGCAATCCTTCCCAAATTAATTTAAGCAATGAGAATACTGGCAGATTTAAATTGTGATTTTAAATTTCCTCAGATTAAAGTTTCTATCTCTTTCCTTCTGCTGCCGAGATAGGAGAAAGCAGTTTTCTAAAATGCTGTCTATACTTTAATATCTTGCCTGATGTGTTAGGAAGATTATTCCACTTTTTCATAACAGCATTTTATATATATTCTTCCTTTTTTTTACTATTTTTAAATATTACTCAGTCCTGTGGCTTTTAGTCTCCATAAGTACAGATTTCTAGGCTGCTGATTACCTCTCATGACTCTCCTCTGAACTTGTATTTTAATCCATGTCTCTAAATTACCGTGTTCCACATCAACCACAGCATTCCAGCTGGGCTCCTTTTGGTGCTGTCTGATGCACTTAAATGCTTTTCATGGGATCCTCCTTTCCAGAGCACTGCTGAAATCACATTGAGATGTTCTTTTTGGATGAGCTGAAGATGGTGACAGCTCATCAAAGAGAATAGCTGAATGCATCACCAAACATTATGCCAAAATGTTGAAAGAATGAGTTCCCTGCTTCAGGCGTGGTTCTCAAAGAAGCAATCCTACCCCTATAAGAGTTTCTGTGGTACCAGCAATAAAATAAAATTCTCTGTAATTTTCCTGCAGCACTAATCTCATCCTTCCCTGACCTCTGCAGTCAAGCCCATTCAAATCCAATTTTGTTATATCAAATGGAGCCTCAGTGGTTATGACTGTGTCCCTTTCCATGGAGTTGCCAAGTGCTCAATGGCTTTGTGCATTTTTGCTGCAAAGGTCTACTAAACACTTCAGTGTTTCTGGTAAAAAATTATTAGGTTTATAAGCATGAAACCCCCCTGTGCCCAAAGAGCATGAGGACAAGTACCACACAGCAGCTTGGTAAGCTTCTGTTACGATAAAATAAAGGAGTTGATCATATTTCTGTTTTAATAAAAACTTGTCTTCCAATGTGGCAGCACAAATAGCAAGTAGTGAATGGTCAAAGAGAACAGCTCCCAGATGGCTCGGGGTGTTTAAGCAGTTTGGCTGCTTCTATGTGTAAAAAGGAAAATCAGACTTAAGTCACAGTTTTGTAGACAAACGTCTAGCAAAATTTAGAAAGAATCTGAACTGACTGTTGAACCTTTTCTACTCAGTGGCATCCACTATATCAAAGAAAGGGATGGCTGCCTTCATGTTTCAGAAATCTGACTGTGGATGTCACAAAAAGGAAATATCTTTTGCAAGGGTTCAATAGAGGGCCTCCCACATCAATTAGGAGAATTTTGGAGCTTGAGACAATATCTGGACCTATCTGATACTCTGAATCCTACTGCAAAGGCATACACAGCTTGCTGGATTTAGAGTTCCCCTGAACAGTGAATAGGGATGGAAAGGAACCTGGTAAACTAAGGAACAAAATCTTTCAAGATAAGAAGCAGAAATCTTTTTCTTTTGATTTACCCTAACCAGGGAAATGATTTGGCAAGGGAACTGCACAAGTTGTTCTAGTGAAAAAAGTCTGTTGGTTTTTATTCTCATGTATTTCAAGAGCTAAAAATTAGGCTGAAGTAATTGATGTTGCTCAAATTACTACAGACATGTTAATTTAATGATTTCATTTTACTTTTTGCCTTAAGATTAATCTGTCTCACAGCACTCTTCTATGTAAAGCTCCACCCTTTCCCATGAAAGTCCTTTCTGTACTTTATTAACTCCCATGTCCAGCTGATAAAGTTGCTCTCATCTCAAGAAAGTAAAAAGCTCAGATTATAAAAAGGTTTAAATCACAACTTTAACATTGCTTTTGGCAGAATTTTCCAGCTTTTATTTAAGTTTCTTTTCCATCTCTCTCAATATCTTTAACCTCACCAGTATCAGCAGAATGATGTGCTGGCATTTTGAACTTTTGAGTTATTATGTGGCTGTCTTGCATGGGTGGTTTCTTCAGCATCAGCTGGAAGGCTGGATCCAATCTTTCCCGCCCCTCATGTAGGCCTTGGGACTGTGTTAGGTTTGATATGTAAAGAAGTTAAGCTGTGAAGGGAAGCGTACATCAGATAAATCCATCAAGCATTTTGCCTGTTCTTAGAGGCTCTGTCTCTTTTTGAAATGCTGTACAGATAATTGAGATTCAAATAGATAAATAAATGCAAGAACTGTCCAGAGATTACCCAGTAGCTGGGCTGTTGAATATATGTGCTATGTAGCTTGCAATCAAATTTATCTGCTCTTCCATGACTTTGTTTTGCTGCAAATAAAGTCACATACAATTGCAAAGCCATGAAAATTCATATTTTTACCTAAAGCTACTAGAACACAATACCAGAAAAATCTTTTAGTTGTCAAAATATGTCTTTAAGATACTACAGAAATACGCTTGATTTTAACTCTTTTTATTATTATTATTTGTCTATGCCAGCATGAAATGTGTATTTATTTTCTCTCTGACATGTCTTAGAAAGGGCGTATAATTCAGCAGAAAACATTTTATGTTTTTTCTACATTTCTGCTCCCCTAATACTGTCGTACTAAAGTACATGATACTCACTTGTGAGTTCCAGGTCTACTTTTCTTTCTCACATACACAAAAAGCTGAAGTACTTAAAGAGTCTTGGCGAGTTTAAATCAATATATTCTGCAGTTTTTAATGAGTTTATGCTAATTCATGCTAGCAGAGAATGTTCTAAATCTCTCAAGAGCAAATGTTCCCTTTGCTTGCATTTTGCTGTTAGGTGTAAGCATTGTTCCATCCTGACGTGGTCACTGCCTATTGCTCTTTCCAAATGCATGTTTTCCCTTTAAGGTAAGCAATCATTTCATGGAGTCAAATGTTCCTTGCCAGTGGAAGTTCTTATAAAGCCACTTCTGAAACCACTTAGGTTCAACAGGGCATGAGAAAAGGATATAAAGAAATTGCAAGGTTGCATTAAATTATTTCAGATTTTTGAAATCTTAGAGTTGGGCTAAGTCTGTATGAGTCCACGTTGAAATGCTGGTTGAAAATGTCTCAGCAAATAATGACAAAAATAAAGCCACAGAAAACTCCTCAGCAGAACTACAGGTCCCTAGAAGCTCACATTCCTGTACAATGAAGGATGTTGCATCAGGCAGGGCAGCAAAACCATTTAGTTGCATGGTATGAAATGAAGTAAACTGCTTCCACCAGCTTGTAAACGAGGAAAAGGTGAGGCAGGAGGGTGGTGTGCTGAATGTGGTACAGGACATCTGTGGGAGAAAGAGAAAACTAAACCAAATTTTAGTGCCAGATCATCTGCAGAAAGCTGTACCTTGCTTGCTGATATAATACCCAAGTCAGCCTCTGTTGTCCTTGAGGGCAACCTGAGCTAATCTTTATTCTTCATTGATCCTGAAGCATCTGAAGCCTGACCATTGATATAATTTGCAATAGCCTCAGGTTTGTGTCTCACTACAACCTGGATGACAAGAAATCATTGATTGAGAGCAATATCTGGGGTGTTCCCCCTTCTGCTATTTTTTGCCCTTGGCACACTCCCTTAAAATGAGTTTAAATGCTAGTTGTTGGAAGGAGAATTCTGTGTCCTTACTTCAAAGCCTTTATGGAAGCAAAGTTCCATCATGACTACCGATTTTCTCAGAGATATAGAAGGAAAGGAAAGAATATTCAATATAAGATTTCAAATTCATGTTCAAAAAAGTCTGCAAGAAAGGAAGAGAGCAAAGAGAAAAGAAAGCTGGAGTAAAGCTATTGGATAGCATGTATATGGCATGTGATTTTAGAGGATGAAGGAATAAGAACCTGAAAAGTAGGACAGACATTTTCCTGAAATATGAGAACATGTAATCCTAACATTTTCCAATTCAATAACTGGATGTAGAAGCTTGTTTAGAACTGTTATCCTTCTCCCAGAGTTAATACTGCAGACTCAGTTTGCTTCAGCAGCTTTTCAGAAAAAAAAAAAAAACCCTCCACAAGAAATTAAGATGAAAGAACTTAATAATACACTCAATAAATAAATAACATAAGCTAATAACCTCACTTTCACAGATATCTCTGACCTCTGTGTGCAGGGTTTTCACCCACCAGTGGAATGGAGTGACAGGGAGTGAAACCATACCAAATTGAAATCCCAAGGATTTTTACACAATGTAAAGGCAATCATCTCCACTGGAATTTGGCCAGAACACAGAGGCTATTAGACCGTCATTTCACAACTGCTATGGGATTGTCAGCAGCAAAAGAAACTCTTTTTCTGCATCATCCAAAGGATGACACTGTTAGTAGCACAGTGACTCAAATCTGTCATGTTCTCTTATTTAAGCAGAGCCCTGGTTTGACCTCTTTTAGTGCAGGGGAATCTGACAGGCTCGCAGCCTCAGGTAAACTACCATGGCTGTGGGCTTGCTGCCAGACGAGACACTGAACCTTGTAAAGAAATCTATCCAGAATAATTGGAAGTCAAACTTTTCATGGAGAATTATTGCAGCGCATTTCGGTCTGCATTTAAGTAGTTTGGTCAGATCAGCATTCCTGAAAAAGACAAAGAAATACAGTTATATACATAACAGGCCTATTGTGGACTTTTCCTTTTTCTTTCAAGCCTGTGCTCCCTACTCACAGCCCTTCAGACAATCCTAAGTAATGCTGGTCTTTTATTTGCCATTTCTTTTCCTAGGACATTTGTAAAGGAGAATCAAATTTCCTTATTCAGTTTCCTGTGCTGTAGATAATAAAATCAGTTTTGAAACTTAACCTATTAATGAATCTTGTTGGTCTTAGGGTATTTATGAACTTATCACTTCCTGAAGCTACAAAGCTCAGATGGAATCCTACCCCATAGATTCATCAGATTGCCATGCAACAGGGTAGAAATGGTAATTGTGGAAGAGCCTTTAAGATAACAATTATAATATGAAATTAAAGAAGATAAATGAGAAAAACATGATAAAGCTTCTTCTTTAAAATATTTCAAATCATTCCCTGTATTTTACTTTAATTTATTGATTTCCCTCATAATAAAATTGTCCAACTTCGGCTATTCTGACCATTTTAAAACTGCACTGTGCATTGTAGTAAGCACACCAAGCAGATGGCTGTGTGGCAGCTGACTTCCAAACAGATAAAGATTTAACTGTGTGCTTAATTCTCAGCATGTTAGAAATCCTACTGAAGCCGAGAGGGATTATTCACCTACTTAAATTGCGTTTATGAGTTTTGCTGAATTTGAGCCAACAAGATATTAAATTCATTGTGCAACAGTCCAAAGTGCTTTCAGGAGACATATAGTGTATGTATTCAACCCAAAGTGGCAGAGGAGAACTTGCAGAATGCAGCATTTCTATATTGCTAATCATAGCTAACATGGATGGATTTATAATTGTATTGTGTGACCTAGCACAATTCAAATCAGAATTTTTGTTTACTAGTAAATTTAAGCTAGGCTTTAGCTGAACCACATATTACTACATACAATAAATATAAGTAGTTATTTAACAATCTTTTAAACAAGGACTTTATTACTTGAATGTTAGTGGAGTGACTGAGAGACTTTATTTTTGGTAATGGTTCCAGCTTCTATTAGTATTGTTAATGTAACAGGAATTATTGACATAGAATTATAGTTTGTGTGAACAGTAGAATGGCAACCTTGTCAGGTTTACAGCCCTCACTAGTAAAAATTAAGAATTTTGTTTAGAATCAGCTCTATAGAGAAATGTGCTTTATTAAATGCATTCCTTCATAATTTTGAGTCATCTTCTAATCCATGCTAGCCATGTCTCAGACTGCTAGGCTTAAGCCCAGTGGGCTGCAAATGATTTGGTGCCAGTAGGTCTGAGCAGTGAAAATGGAGCCATAGTGGCCATTTAAATGTGCACTACAGTATGGCCAGCTAGGATGTCTTTCAAAGAGAAAAACGTACAGTAACATAAGAGAAATATCATAGTCATTTATGAAAAATAAACAGAGCATCATTTCCTCTTTGCTCTCCAGTGTGTACTCAGCGTGCTCTTGTGAGTTGTAGCATAGCATTTTATTTACAAAGAATGAAGTGAAATATCAATAATTGTTTATCTTCTTTGGATGCCCTCAAAGTATGCTGGCTGTGTTTTGAACCCCCTGTACTTCCCAGGAGAAGGGAGCAATTGAGTAAGAGCTTTCAAAAGGACGTAAAGCAGAAAAATGGTTTGTCTGTGTGCGGTGTGATCCCTCGCTGCACTGCATGGGATGGTAATGCATCAGTGAGTGCTGGCAGCCATCCTCTGCACTTATCCTGGCTCCATGCCTTGGGAATTTGAGGGAGTCAGCAGTCTGGGCTGATTCTGCTGAGCTCATGTGGCTGTGAGGTGCAGTGTGCTTGGGTAGCTTTCTTCTTTGAAAAGTCAGGTGAATAAAATGAAGGCAGGTTCTCAGCTCTGCAATAAAGAAAATAATGATCTTAGCTTGTCCTCACAAGGACAACTAAGTTGTACCATTATACCAAGGACAATGAATCCCAGTTGGCGTCTGCCGAGGCCTGAGGCAGTTGGATAAAATTCATTCCCCTTTCTATTCCTTTCTCACTAAAAACTCACTTCATTCTTCAAGTTCCCCACCCCAAGCTTAACAAGGGTAGTGATGAGAAGCAGTTCTTATGATTTCCCAACTTCAACAGAAACAGAAAATATAGGAAATCTGCCTCTCCTTCAAGAAAATGCAATGCTCCCTGTATTGAAGAGTAATGTCCTAAAAAGTTAAATCATGGAAAAGTTTCCTTAAGAAATTGCACTAATTATATAAATTATATGTATTAAATGATTACCACACAACATAACCTTTATCCACAGATTTTTAAACCTTCTTTGGAATAACCAAACTACAGAAAGTGTTGCACTGAAATTTAGGAAGCATCACTTTTTGCAGTCTTGCAATCATTAGCCTTGTGGATTTCTAGACTTCAGTTGACACTGTATGTTTTAATCCTGACTAAAGCAGGGTATATGCTCAAGGTAAGTCCTGTGTGGAGGGGTTGTGACTTATTTAACCCATTAGGCTGGCTTGGGAAGGGAGGAGGTTGTGTGAACCTTTAACTTCTCACAAACCTTCATTGGACAGGGTGTACCTCACTTGACAAGACTCTCAGGTCTGAGGTATGAAGGTTCACAATGCCTTTTCAGCTGCCAGACACCTTGAAGCAATTTTTCCTGCAGATTTTGTTTTGTATATTGACCAGCAGGCTTGGCAAGGTCAGTGCAGACATGACTTTGTGGAGGTGTGGTAATGACTTACCAACACATCTCTAGTAAGAATGTTGTTTATGTCAAACAGCTGACCAGGTTTTCAAAAATGCTGCTAACCTTTAGCTCTGAGTACTTTCATAAAAACACAAACATATGAATACTTCAGGTGAAACTTAGTGCTCCATAATAATGAGATCATATTTTATTATTTCATTTGCCTTCAGTCAACAAATAACATCTCAACTAAACTCTCAATCTTTCCAAGCTGCAAACGTCTGCATACACAAACAGCTCTCACATGCAAGAGTGTAAACCTCAGTTTGTATTAATGCCAAAGCAGGGAAACTGTTCCTTTTTAAATAGTTCCATATTGCTATCAAGTATTTCTAAGCTATCACATGAAAGCTGTAATGTAGATAATGGTTATTATTATGTAGATAAGTCTTTACTAGACAACTGAGTCTTCTGACCTAAGGAAGGCTGAGTTACTTCTGGAAAGATTGTAAAATACACCAGTTAAAGTTATAACAGGGAACTTCCAGTGACTTTCAAATTAATTTGAAAATAAGTTCATCTTTTTGCTTCTGCTGTTAGGATACAAAGAGGTTTTGCTCTTGACTGAAACAGTAATGACAGAAGAAAGCCATAATAATGTCCCTTACACTGACTTCAGCAGTTCAGTTTCCTTTGCTCCTGGGAACTGCTTATAATATAGTCACTGTTTGCATGGCTACTTCCAAACGAATATCATTCTTACCATGGAAAAAATAAGGGAACTGGAAAAATGAAAGAACCAACAGGAAAATCAGAGTTGTAAAAATGAAACTACTTTTTGTTACCATACCACATTTTAATTAAATTCTTATTCCAAGTGGCACCAGAAATGTATATAGTTTATGAAATTGGTTTAGTTTCAATTGAAGAAATTGTAGTTTAAATTATTTTTTCTTTAAATGAATGTTCATTTAAACTCATTTTTAGAAAAAAATACACATTTTGAGGGATTTAAACTGATTTTGAAATTTGGACATCCTTTCATTTTTGTCGTAATTTTAACACCAAATTCTTTTGTTAAATTGAAGCAAAGCTAAGGGCTTATATTTCGACCATGGAGTTCTGATCTAAAGAATCACACAAACCTTATAAAATCTTAAATATTTTCTGTAAACTTCAGAGTTTTGTGCAAGCCTACAGACAAGAAAGTCTGGGCATGTGACTTGCTCTGTTTTCATACATACTGATTTTTCATGAAAGCAATTTCACTGGTGCCATAATTTAAAAGGAAAAAAAAATGTGGGGTGTTTTTGCAGTGAACAATGGTTTAACCACAGTAAGGTAGTAAAAGTAGTATTAGGTGAAAGAGTTTTGTGCTTTTTACCCAGGAAAATGTCATCTGAAATGAAATTAGATCCTTGATTTCAATGAGACCTTTAACTTGTATTTCAGTGAATCCAGATGTAATTTCCAGCTCCTAAGGCAGTATCTGCTCACTTGAGTATGGTGTTTGCTCAGCTGCTGGGTCACTACCCTGTGGATTGGACCTCCAGATATAGAATGTGGTCTCCGTGGTTTTAAGCACCCAAAGAGGCAATTTGTGTTGATGCAGTGAGAGACCCATTCTGGAGACTGACAGCCACTATTTACCTTTAGTAAAGGAACCTTCAGGGCAGCCCCAGTTTAAATTCCCTTGATCCTTGAAGTACTAATCTTCCTAAGTTGCTGTTAGAGGAGTGGAAGTCCCATTGCTGTACCTCTGGTCTGAGGTAACCTTAAAAGATCTGTCCATGAAGAGACTCACTAATATGAGCTGATATTTTGCTTGTTAATGTTTGATGTGAGATATCCCACAACTACTGGCCCCAGGATAGGCAACCTGATTCAGGAATTTCTTTAAATTGAGGATTTACAGGTGATAAACTAATATGGACTTCAATCTGTGCAAGAGGCTAACAGCCCATCACAAAGTCTGATCAGGACCAGAGGTGGCTCTCCCATTTCTGAAATTAAATCATGCTGAGATTTCAGTGACTAATAGTTGTGAATACTTATGGCCAGTAAATAGAACCTCTGAAAGAAACCTGGAGCTGAGTGTCAGGCAGCTTCAGCTGTTCCAAACACAAATTTATATTGCTCATTCTGAAACAGTAGGTTTCTGTTTCCTCTTCTCATCAGACTTGCACGAAGCAGTTGACTCTCTATGCAACATAAATTGAGATAGATCTGCAGGTTTAGTAATGCCAAGGTTCAGCAGTTAAAAGAGAGCATAAATCTGATGAAAATTAATGCAGGAGAGACTGTAGCCTTCACCCTTGTCTGATGTGGGTCAGATTGCAGCTGAGCTTTTTCTTCTTCAGTAAACTGGGCATGGTGGGGTGTCTTTTCAGGGCCTTTGAGCCCTCTGTGCAAAAGATGTTTCCAACTGCCTTTCATATTTAAAAAGTATCACTTACCAAATTGATCATGGATTATTTAATAATCCTTCTTGGTCAAGTCTTTGGTTGTACAACTTATTCAAAAGTTGGATTAATGTAAGCATGCTTTAGTTTTGTCTTTGATATTTTATGAATTGGAGTTACATTCGCCAGTGATTCTTAGAGAGGATAAGTCCTGAAAAGTAGCAGTCTCACTTGTTTTCTCTCCATTATTTTATTTATTCCTTATTTGTACACAGACTTCAAAATTTTACTTCATTACCATACTTCTGACTTTTCTGGAGTAGCTCATGCATGGAGATACACACACTGGAATGAAAGCATTTTATCACACTTTTTAACAGGAAATTATCTTCCAGTTATACAAATTACCCAAATCGAGTAGATAAATGCAAGTGTGAGCAACAAGGAAGAATTATTTGGAACTCATTTGTATTCAGGTTATCACATTCATCATCCTCAGTCTTAGTCTGTGGTCTATTGGAGCTCCTAATAGTGTTTGTGCTATTTCCTTCATTTTCTCTTTCCTGTTATTTATCTTTTCTTTTCTGTTTTATCTCTGTTACTGTCACTCAGCCTGACAATAATGTATATACAATCATTAAACAAACAAATAGTTGTAAGGCCATCTCTTGGCTGATAACTAGCAAAAAAAGGTTGTATCTTCCTAAAATTTATGTTTTTACTGAGAGTAAAATTCACTATAACTTCACAGTTTCTAGCTAGGAGAAAAGTTGAAAAAGAATGGCTGAGGCAGGGGAAGGGCTTGTTTATGTCAGACTGGTGGAAGTTTTTTTCTGACTCTTAGCAGGGCCATGGTATGCCAGCTTCTCCCAGGATTCAAGTGTTCCCAGCAGAGCTATGGGACTGTGGTCTTGTGTGTCACTTCAGTAGGGGGCTGGGGCATTACAAGTCTTCTTTCTGAATATTAAAAATAAACCTAGAAATATCATAACAAAAGTTGAAATTAGCTCATCACAATGAGCTTCTGTTTGTGTATGCATGTTTTTAAGCAATTGGGAACAAAATCTACTGGATAATCTTATAGCTGCCACAGTGGAGATGCATATTCCCATTCAGACATATGCAGCCACTCCGAGGCTCGTATGTCCTTAAAACTGACAGGATTCTTTGGGAAAAGCCACCTTGGCACTGTCACCTTTATAACAATGTGCAGTGACTCCGTAAACTGAGACATGTTAGCAAACAAAGAGTTCATGGAATGTCTGTAGAAATTACTGCTTTGGATCATTACATTTGTCCAAGATTTTAAGAAACACCAAAATGCTTTAAAAACAAAAAAAACGTAATAATCTTGCCCAAGGTAACCTCTTAGCTAACTATCATTCACAGAGTTTCATGGGCCAGGTTTGAAAAACAGCAAATGATTGAGGTATGTGCAATTTGTTTTGAGCAGACACGGACAGAAGCTGAATAGCCACAGCCAGAACGACCCTCAGACTCTGAAACCTAATGCACTGCATCTTCCTGTGCCCACACTTCAAACTGTGAATGTGGGGGGCTTGAAGGACGTGCATGCATTCAACTGCTGCTGCTGAATTTACCACTGAATTTCATGGAAGAATCACTTCACACTAAAAAAAACCACACCTTTTCCACTCTCAGGAGTCACCCAGCTATAACCAGGAGAGACAGGTTTCAGAGGCAGTACATCCAAGTTTTAGCTCACAAAGTTCTCTTTGAGCAGCAGCAAAGCCACCTCTCAGTTAGAGAGGAAATCCCAGTTTTGTGGTGTTTCCTGCAATTGTAAGTTCCCCTGTCTCCAGCCCGTGGGCTTGAGTCTCCAGTGTGGAAACGAGGGCACAGGGGAAGGGAGATGATGCACAAAGGGGTGTGGGCAGAAACGTGCCTGAGCTTGGGAGCCTGGGAGTCATCTCAGGTCACTTGAGCCTTCTTGTAACTGGGCATCCTCTGGGTAAAAACTGAACAAGGGTGTCAGTTGGGTTACTAAACCTTTTGTGGAAACCAGTCTCCACTTAAATTCTTATCTTTTCCTTTTAGAATGTGTAAATGAAAAAGGGGAAATTTAATCTCCTATTTTAGCAATTCTGTAAGACTTAAGACTTGAATAGACACCCATGCCTGTGAATATGCTATAAACACTCTTCTTAGCTCTCAAGAATGTTTTCTTAGAGGCAAGAATTGGAAAAAGGGTTTAAAACTGTTGTGTCTCCAGCTGCCTCCTGATCAGATCCATGACATCTGATTTTTCTCTGCTTACAGAGGCAGAAAAGAAAACTTAAGTTCAGTTTTAGTGAATTAATTGTTCCATGGTTTTTGAAAGTTGAATTACAGAAACAATTTGTCAGACGTAGAGGGGACACGATTTTTAAAGGGAATTAAGGAACACAGCTGCACAGCAGTGAGGCAGGGATGTTTGTTGCTGTTGTTTTCACACAGGAACTGCTCCATTCAGTGTGTAAGGGTAAGTGCCTTAGCAGACACTCACTGTAATGGACTGTAGTTACAGGGGGATAAACCTTGTGGTTACCACAGAGACCACTTTGCTGTAGTAAATTAACATTCCCTAAGTCAGGAGTGCATCACAGGGTGTATTAAGACCAGTGCTGCTGTGTTTCCAAACGTGCATCATAATTTCTTGGAGCAAAGAATCAGTGGACAGACAAGGTTCAAGGTTCACAGGAGAGCTGAGCAGTTGTATCAGGTTACCCCATTAATTACCAATCCTCTGCTCAGCAACACTCTCCCATGTGAGCTCTAGCTTTTCGTGATGCCTTAATTGGTACCTCAGGTGATGTTGGTACTGGGGTTTTGTTTCTGTGGGGTAAGTAGGCAACACAACAAAAACCTGCTGAAAGAAACCTGTAAACTGAATTTATGAAATAACAATACAGACTGCTTCCGCAGACTCAGTAAATTGATCTGGCAGAAATCACTATGCACAATGCACTGAAAACTAGGGATGCATTCCCACAAAAGTTTTTGAGTCAGATTCATTACATTGGTCTTATGAGGGGTGGCTTTGGTCTGTAAATTCATCATATTTGTGATAAATGCTGTACATGGAGTGAAAAACCCAGGTAGAGATTTTAGGAACATACAACTGAGCTAAAGCATTAAAATAACATGATTTAAACTACATGCACTTATAATAATGAATTTTATGAAAAGGGGGAATTCATTTACAATCGGGATTGTCAGAAGATTCTCTCCATGTGAAAAAAAACCCCACCAAAAATGAAAAAACACACCAAAAAAAACCAAGAAGAAAATTATACTCTTTTTTTGGGATTACAGTTGTAACTGGAACAGTTATAATGTCAGGCTACATACAAAAAATATTTCAGATATAAACATAAGTGCAGATGCACTACAGCACCGGGTATGTTACTGCATTGTGTGACATTAAAAGGTGAAACACACCACTCAGGAGACAAATGTGATAAGTGTTACAGTTTTCCCAGCACGCAGAGCTGAGAAAATATGTCAAGTTTGCTAAATTCTGCACGTTCTCCCTTGCTTCTGCTTTACAGTGCCACCTTACGCTGGCTGGGATTGGATAATGAAAGCAGAATATTCAGACAACTTTAAAAATTTGGGTTTGTTTTTTTCTGTTCTGTCTCTTGCACGGGTACAAGTACATGTCTGCTCCTCTTGTGCTGTGAATGCACAATGGGAACGCCCTGGGAACAGACCTGGACCAGAGCTAATGCTGAATGTACAAAGCCACCTCCTGTACCAAGAGACCTTTACCTTGAGCATTGTTTGCCACACACCTCACACAGGTGCAAATAGCCACAAAATGCATTGGGGCATTGCAGACCAACAGAGGTGAAAGGGAGGAATAAATTTGGAGAAAAATACTTTGAGGAAAAAAAGGAGATGCAGGCAAACCATGGTACTGAAAGGTGGTGAGGAGATTTAGCTGTGACACTGCACTGTTCTCTACTTTGACGACATCTTTATGAGAATTAGGAGTATTTTGTTTGAGTCAAGCTTGTTTCCTAAGCTGTGACACTTTGTCACTTGGTTACTCTGCTGCACTCTCTATCCAGGAGATACTGGATATGCACGGCTGCCAGGATTAGGTAGCAGTAGCAGTTTGTAACCAAAAATACATCAAACACTTGGAAAATTTGAAATAAGAAGCCACTCTTGAAAAGTCTGCCCAGGATCTGTGCCTGTCCACTTGGTCCCCAGGCAAGCAGGGAGGCTGAGTGGACAATAGGACCCTCAAGAGTACGAGCAAGTAGGGCCATAGTTTTATGATCCTTGTGTTTTGAAACTGGATCCCTTAAAGCAGTGCATGTGTTGCTATTTTCTTTTTCTGCCAGGTGCTAAAATTTAATTACTTCTACACTGTTTAATAAAAAGAGTAATATAAAAATTAATATCAATAATATTATTATAAATTTTTTGAATGTTGTACTGTAAGTCAGAAGAACAAATTGATTCCTGTTCAGAAATAATCTTTCCTTTCTCTCCTTCCTTCCAAAAAGAGAGAAATATTTGGGTTTACACTGAATTTGTTCAATAAACAGTTTTATATGGTAACCATGTAAACCCATTGTGGACAAAAGGAAGGGGGGAATTAATTCTTTTATGTGTTGCTTTTGAAACCAGAAGCAGCATTTTTCTGAAATTTCTGCCTAAGACAGCACTGAATTTGAATTGGTCTTCAAGTTAAATAATTGCAATTCTTTTGCTTTCTGAAGAAATCCCGTGCCATTGGACCACTGCAAATTTTGTAGTGGCTCCAGAGCTTTTGGTTACCATTTCCTGCTGACAATCTCTCTCTGATTTTACCCTAAGAGTGGCTATTAGTGACACATACCTGGTCAGTAGCTCTTTTTGTATGTGCATAATGCTGTGGCTTGGAAATTCAGGTTCAGCAGCAGGTGTTGCCTTTAGAAACACAGCACTTTCAGCATCTGCTGCTCAGTGACTCGTAAAGAGCACTGACAACAGCTGGGATTGGAGTTTTTACCTTTTTGCTTCAAAGAAAACTGCTGCAGTAGATGCAACACAAGAAGGAAGATTTCAGTCTGCCCCTGAGCTTTGCAGCTTTATTTAATCAGGGTATGCCATGTTCTTCAGCTTCTTCTGTTTGAGAGGGTTTGGTGGGGAGACACAGACAGATTAACATGGCTATTTATTTTTATGTCTATTTAGTTGTAGATTTTCCTACAGAGAGAGTAGGAATGGTAACCTACAGCACACTCTGATCTCATGAAACAGACATTATTCTATCTCAGCAGCAGGAGGGTAAATTCCAGCTATCAGTAGCAAGGGATTTTTATTTTAGTTTTTTCAGGGAGAATGGGAAGTTAAAAAAAACTTTTCCTTAGATGCTGATGTATCTTTTACTAATTTTTGTAAGCTGTAACATAATAGGTGCAGAGCTATGAAGCCTTATCTCCTTGTAAGCTTTTAGCAACATTAGTTAAACACAGGGTAAAATGTTTGGTTTCTCCTTGTTAAACTTTTTGGCTAAACATTTCCTAAACCTCCAGTGGCTGTCTCAGCACCACACTGCCTGTATATCTGTAAAACCAGCTCATAAAGATGAGGAGCATCCCAAAAGAGTTTGTTTGGCTCATTTTAGTTTGTTTATATTTGGAATACATAAAGTTCAGCTGTGTAAATCAAAGCAATTCCAAAATAAATGAGGGAAATATCATTTGTGCTTTCTCCATGTGCATGTTCAGTAGAAAGCAACCTCTGTGCTGCTTTTAATCATCCATAATACATCAAAACAAAATTGGTTAAAATGGGAGATGTGAAAAATTAAATGCTGGCAATGTGCTATTGGTACCTAGTTTGGTTTTTATTTTTTTGGTAATTTCGAACTCAATTCTTCACAGCACCTACTGGGGCCCATTAAGTTCTAGGCATGGACAAGCTGCTTCTGAAAACTAAAATTTTGATGAAAGGTTCACAGCCAGTGAATTCAGTTTTGTAATCGAATTTTCAAAACATGAATACAGAAATAACCTTGCAAACATTGGCAAAATAAAAAATTACTTGGTTTGACCAACAGAACACAAGCAACCAAATGTGTTTAAACTTGTAGAGAATAATTTGTTTGTTTTCATTTTCACAAGTTTCACTTGTTTTCCTCTCAGTTCAAGATGAACTAACAAATAATAACTATTCCCACAGGTAAAAGGAACAAATCCTTCCTCTACACAAAACACAGCTTCCTATGCTTTGTCTATTGGCTCTGGTACACCTCAATATTTTGTTTCAATCAGTGAATTAAATGCCTTCTCAGTACGTTTATTATACTTATAAAGAGTGTCTGTATGTGCAATTATATTTATACAAACACATATGATTGGATGTACGTGTAGGCATGAGTATGTAGATAAATATAATATTTTAGCATTACTAACAACCTGAGTGTTAGTTTCAGTAGCAGGCAGCTTAATATCTGAGAGTTTTGAGAGGTAACATTTTTCACTTTTTCTTTACCATTATTATTTTGCCCTGATTTACTGGGCAAGTTGCAAGAATGGTGAAGTGGGTTACGGGGATTTATTGTTTGAAAATAGAAGTTCAATGGGTCTGAGATTGGACTCAAGCATGGGTTTAAACAAAAACATCCTGAAAGGTGATGGTTAAAAATTCTGTCCTGGTCTTGATTCTTACTATCTGAAACCTGGGAGAGAAGTCTGCCTGACCCCTAGCAGCCTCAGTCACAGGAGCACACACATCTCTCTCATAACTGTGTTTGGAAAGGACCAAAAGATCCTGTCTGGCAAGGGAAATCTTCCTAAATCCCAGAATAGAAAAAACTGTTACTGCAGTGTATCCCATAGGATTTTCCACAGAGTCTTCCTGTGTTCACAAGCAACCATCTGACGATGTTTTGGGAAAAAACAGACTTGAAAGTCTCCTCTGTGAAGAGAGGAAGGTGTGAATATCACCAGGGGAATGAGGTGGGAGGAGACTGCAACAGCTGTGCCGGCCTTTTCTTTCTCTCTCATCCCACTGTCAGCACTTTGCTGGAGGAGGAATCACAGAACGTGCCTGAGAAATTTAGATAATAATGAGGGCACTATGGAAAAGCATGCAGACTTGTAAAAGCTGAGAGCAGAAATATGTAGAATGTTGAGAAGCAGGTGAACAGCAGCTTTGGAGAATAGCTGTATGACAGTGAAAACTAAATGGAGAATTAAGAAATAGTATTTGGAATGCACTGTTTGGGACTTGAAAATTGGGGGAAAATTTGAGGTTTTCATATAAAAATTGGTTAGGTTTTTGTTTTTGTTTTTTAAAGATAAGGAAGCATAAAAAGGAAAAATAAAAAAAAAAAACATAGAGAAAATTTCCCTGGGCCCATCTGGAGCATAAGTGGGAGGGGGAGCAGTGAGGTGGGTAAGATGGAGATTAGTGTAGTGGGTTTGGCATTTTTCTGAAGCAAAACAGATTCTTAAATGTCAAGAGTCAAGATTATTAAGTGTTCAGGAAGCTGTTGAAGAAGAGAGCAGTGAGAGCAATATGAAGAGTATGTGGTAAATTGCATGAAAATATGAGTTTTAAAGAGCAAAGCTTCTGGGAGACTTACAATTAAAATGGAGGACAAAGTGTTGGCTGAAATGTGTACTCTCCCTTTTTTTTTTGGTGTAACATATTATTGCTGATTCCTATGGAATGTTGCAAGGTGTGAGAAGACCATTCTTATTTTTTTCGGCCGTATGTGGTCACAATCCCAAGTCCTAAGGGACACATTTATGGTATGATATGTCTTAGCAATTTACACTGTAGAAGAATTCAGATTTATACTGGCTTCAAGATACTCACACCATCTCGTTTGAGGATGTAGATTTAAAATGTTGTCCCTCCCTTGATGTCTCCAGTCACGTTGGTAGCTTCTTGCTAAATTCTGTATCACTTTTTTCTAAACTTCAGTGCTGTACAACATTGGAACTGCTTTTCTGTCTTACTCCATCTGTCCTTTCACTCCATCTGAGACATTTAACTTCAGTGTATGGAGGATTGGGCTTTCTCACCACCTGCCAGGTTTTCCCCAGGAGCCATAGGTGCTTTGCTCTTCCCTGCTGCTTTTCAGGCTCCACAGAAAAGCTCAATTTTTGAGCCAGCCTTTGGGTTAATGGCCATGTTAAAAACGTCCCTCTGTGAAGCATGAAAGACAAAAGAGAGCACCAGTGCAGCCCCTAGGGACAGATGAGAAAGGAGCTGACTTTGTGAAAATCAGGAGCCTGATTAGCAGCCAGCTGTCCCACCTTCCATAAAGAAACTCCACCTGGCCACAAATAACAGCTCAGAACAGCTCCCAAGCTTGAAAGCTTGGTGCTCAGCTTGAGGGGAGGAGCAGCTGGAGCTCCCTGTGAAGCCAAGCCAGAGCCTGAGTGACCACACTGGGGGCATTTTCACTCCCACCCCTGCTCCACAAGGAGCTCCACAGGCGGGGCTGATTCATGCCCACTGTTTGTGGATGTGCCCCCTTCTTCACACCAAATTATCTGACTCAGATGAGAAAAGTCTAGCAGAGTGGCAAAATCTCTCGTGTCTTTGCTATTCTTAGTACCAGAGAGGAGTTACAAGATTTTCCAACAGTCTGTGTGGATGATATAACTACACTCAATGGATTTGTGCCTTTTTGTAATCATGTGTCAATGGAATAATCTAAAAAACCCAGAAAAGAACAAAACAAAGGAGACAATCTTACTGATACTGAAATAGCTTGTTCTGTTTGCTTTGGTTAGCAGCCAGATCAGAACTTTGGCTAGTGGAATGGATATTTTGAAGCAGAAATATCTATTCAAATCAATAAATTACAGCAAGAGTACTTTCCAACTTCTCATATTCAAGTATTTTTTACAACTCTAAAATTAAATGACTTGCCAGTGTCCACAGTAATGTGTTTTTATTGCTCATGTAATTCAAAGTGTATGTCACCTTAGTCTAGAAAATGCTATGGACTCCCCACTGAAAGATTTGAATTAGTAAGAAGCAGAAGTTCCTCCCTCTTCCTCCCTCTTCCTTCTCTTCTTTTCTTTCTTCTTCTGTTTTTTTCTGTCCTAACCAAATGGAAACCACTGGCCAGAGGAAGACAAATTTTAAAAAAGGAACAGCAAGAGGAATGGTTGAAGTAGAAGGCCTTTATTTCCCTTTCATGCATGAAAAGTGTGATGAGTACTATTAGCATAACGTTTTGTACCACACTCATTTGTTGTCTTCATGGGCTCTCATTCTATTCCTTTGGTTTGTATCTTTCAGAACACCTTGAGACTAATTACTGCAAGTAAATATTACAGTATTTTCATTTCTTCTGTAATAGAGGATTTCTCTAAGTTTGCACTCTGGCTGCAGCACAATAAATGCATTTTAAAAATGCCATGGAGAAATGAGGTCAGCTGTCAATATCTTATGGAAATAGTGAATTATATGCCAGGTCTTAGTGCATTAATTAAGATAACACAGGGATATGATTGTAAACTCTTTAGATACATGCTGCCTTCTATCAGCTTGTCATCTGAGAAACTGATTGGTAGATTATTCTAAACATAATGTCAAGATTTTTTAATCAAAACATTTTCCCTATTCATAAGAAAATCACATAATGGCATAAGCAAAAGTATTTACATTCGTATCTGTAGATAGAAGGATGTTGTAGAAAAGGGTTGGGAAAAAGTTAATAACAGGCCTAGCAGGTGGAGATACAGGGCTGGCAAGGAACAATGGATTAAACTATAGCATAGAAGGAAAGCTATTCTCTTTCATCAGCAGTGGGTGACACTCTGTAAAACCTCTTGTATCCAGTACAATTTAAATCTCAGAAATCTCGTCTCTCTGGGACTTCCCCCGTGGAGAGAAAAAGCACATTCTTGGCTACAACAACAAAAGAGTTGTTTTAACAGACTCAGCAGGCTGGTGAGTGTGGCTCTGCAGAATGCCAGGGAGTCAGAGGGTGCCTTGCCCATGAAAGCTGGAGGGAGAGGCCAGGGAAACATGAGGCAGAGCACTGAATGGATGTGTCAAAGCCAGGCTTATACAGATATGGGTGTTTCTGTGTGTTTATGCAAAAGAAAAGGGATCACTGGAATTGCTGGAAGCACTGTATGGCTGGCGCAGTGCTGGTTCCTGAAGAGTGATGGAAAGGACTCCAGACTTTTGACACCTTTGATGTGTCTCAGTCTAAGGTGACTGGCTTGCCCCAGCTTGTCCCTACAGAGAACAAAAGGCTGAAAGCCTGGGTTGTGTGATCAGCAGCAGATGGAGGCTATAAATGGCTTCCTCATCACTAGGAAGGACTGTTCCTCTGCTTTGTCCAAATGCAGTTGGTAGAGGAGTTCCCATGGATTCTCTGTCACTGGACACTGCAAACTTTCATTACAGCATGTACATGAAGCTAGATTTTTTTTTTCCTTTTTCTTTTTTTTTTTCCTGTCAGTAGCAGAATTCAGGACTGGCTTTGATTTCTGACTTAGGATTGTAACTAAGTTTGCAAAATTGGAAGTGACCCAATCAAATCTCCTCTAGCCCATGCACAGAGGGAAAAGAATCCAGTATGTCTTGCCCACAGTACAGTTTTAAATAGAAATCCTCATCTCCATGGGTAGTATGGCCTCTCAGAGCAGGTATGGAAAGCTCATGCTTGCTGGGGCTAACCTGAACATTTGCACAGGAAAGAATAGAGCTGTTGCCAAGTGGTTTGTGGAAAGCCCTCCAGGACATGGTGAGATTGTACTGCTGTCCTTGTGTTAGGACATTTGTATTCCAGGCATAGGAATTATGATTTCAACTAACTGGAAACACAAGACTGCAGCTCGTGGAATGTGAGTGGCTGTTTAGCAGTGCAGCCTGCTGTAATCACTTCAGATCTCTCTTCCAGTCTCTCTTGTAGTATCAAATCCTGCCCAAGGAAAGTGTACCAATGCTCAGACTGTAGTTTGGGGGTGTCTGTTGCTGCCTGTGCTCCAGTCTTTTGGTTGTGGTCTCAGTTCTTGATAGGAGACAGAAACCCTGGGGGCTCAAAGAGACACTCAGCTTGTCCCCCAGGGCACTGTGGAGCAGAATATCTCTAGGAACAAGCTCAAGATGGAGGGGAAACATTTCTGGCAGCTCTTTCCATGCCCCGAGGAAACCTCATTTCCTCATTCTTCCACATTGCAAGCAAGGAGAAAAGAGGCAAAAACATATAAGATAATGAAACTGATTTAGCTACAGGATGAGAAGGAAATAGATAAGACACAATATCATTTCTATTTTAAAAAGTTTGAAGCATTTGCAAACTCAGGGTATGAGGGGAAACCTGGAAAAAGAAATCATGATCCCATCTGGTTTTCCCATACCACTTAGGTGACTGGAAGTGGTCAGCACCACTGAGATTGTCATATCCCATGTAGCAATAATTGAAAATTTTGCTTAAATCTCAAGCTGGCTCAGAATGTTTAATATAAGAAAGCGTGTTTTGTTGTCAGTTATAGTATTTTAGTGCTTTTAACATAAACAACTTCCTTAGTTTTAAAATAAACTTGCCCAGATATCAAAAATGTTGTCTTCTCCTGTGATATCTGAGGATGCAGTTCTTTTCTAAACTTCAGTTCCCGGCAGCAATGTTTTTACAACAATCTGACATGGCACACATCTGCCCTTCTATAACATTTATCAGAAAAAAAACCCTCCAAGAAAGCTCTGGAGGGATTTATTTCTGAATAATAAGAGTTTCTTAAGAGAGGGAGTGGAGGTATAATCAGAAATGGAAACACTTGAAGCAAGATCTCTAGAATAACTGTTTCCCACTGTATCCTCACTTAGGAAAGATCTGAAGTGCATGCTTGAATCTTAGTAACTACAAAAGCAATAAACACATTTTCTAAGAAAGAAGGATTGGCTTATGTACTTAAAATGTGACTTATGGTTAATATTTTGAAGAACCATACTCTATATTAGATCAGTGATAAAAATTATTTTAATAATGAGCACTGTCAATTCTGTTTTACAGACTCTTTCTTTCCCTGTCCGTCTGTGACTTTCATTTTACTATCTTTTTGTTTTTCACCTGTTTCTTCAAATTGCATGGATTACCCCTAGGACATAGAAGAATATTATCGGGCAAGGAGAAAAGCCTTGTCACAAAGAAAAATGTGCTTCTCTTTTAAAACGTTTGTCTGGAAAAAGATGATATAGACTGCTGGAATGCTTTTCTAAGCTCTCCATTGTCTTATTTATGCATACATCATTTTTATATATATATTATTTGTTGGCTTCTTAAGTTACAGTGATTGCTTTAAGACATTCTTTAAGATGGATGTAGTATGAAATGTATATAAAATGGTTTTCCAAAGTGGATAGGAAAATGTCCAAATATTGTTTTAAATAAGCAGTAAAATATCTAAAGCTGCACCATAAATGCTGCATTCTAAGTGAGCTTTCGTCAAACCTTTTGGCATAACACCATCACAACATCCTGCCAGAAACAAATGGAATAATTAAACCTGATTTGAAGCATCTTAGGAGACAGACCTGGGAACTGGGTAGAAATTCTCCGTCCAAGCAATTTCCTGTAATTCCACAATATAATTATGTGTGACAAAAAGGATTATTCCCTGGACCAGGTGCTCTTGGTAGCGTATGGTGAGGTCTGAAGGCTACCTGCCATAAAATTGCTATTTTTGGCCAGTTTCTATTACAGTAAATATTCCCAAATCTGGAATATCTATAAGATTGAAGGTGCCCTCCAATTTCCCCAGTGACTCCTGATGTTGTCCAGCACACTAGCCTTGCTAAAAGATGTTTGCTTAGTTTTAACGAGGAGATCCTCCAGGAACTTTGCTGGGAAAGCCACTGGTTATTTTCTTTTCTTCTGGTTTATCCTTTTTCCTGAAGATAAGAAACAAACAAGATTTCTGTGTGTCTTACAATAAGTTGATGGGGCAGAGTGGGCATTTTAGAGCCACAAAAACATATGTGACAACCATCTCTTACCATGACATCTTTATTTTCACATGATCTGCTTTCCCTTCCTGTGTGAACTGCAGTCTTCACTATATTTGCTTTTTTTGCTTTGTTCTGAATGTCACCATAAGCACTCCTTGGGTGTCGCTCTACGGGGGTCAGGCAATTAGGCTGTAATTGAGCAGCTGCAAATCCATGGGAGGCTGTAGGGATACTATCTGAAAATGGATCAGAACAAACCCATGGACAGTTGTTTCCCTTGACTGGAGATTGCTTTGTATTGATTTGAGCAATAATCCATGCCATGACACATATCAAGGACATTGGAGCTGATGCCAGTCATTAACAGGCTCCAGATTCCTGGTAGGATTGTTTTACATACCACGTGAGACTGCAGAGAAATAATATTAGATCACCTTTTGTTAAAATCTCCTATGAAAATCAGATCATTGTTCTTTTTTTCTTTAGCTGTTTTGTTTTTTTAAGAAGGACGACTAGTTTTGTAAAAAAAATATTTTCTCCACATTTAAAACTAGTTTCAGTGGAAAGCTTTAAATTATCAATACACTTGAATGGTGTTACACTGGATTTGCATGGATTCAAATGAAATAAGAAACCTTCCAAAATAGCAACTCATTGACTTTGCTCTCAGAGCTTGCTTTAAAAGTGTTGACAGTGGCCTGCAAGAAGATAAGGAATGATGGTTAAATTAATGATGTCATGATAACTTTTCATTTCTCCTTCAGTATTTTTAATAATAGGAAAATATTTTATGGGTATTTTATGAGCTACCAATTACTGATGTGAAATAAACTAGTCCAATCCCAATTTATAGAAATAAGCACAGTTATTTCAACAAATTAACAGTAAATAAATTTGTGCGGTTAGCAGCAAATCCAGCCTCGTGAAGCAAAATGTTGCTCCAGGACAATTCCAGGTGACCACAACCAGTGGTAAATTTGCTCTGGTGTTTGAAAAACCAACATCTCAGTCATTCAGGTATTTGTCAAGTGTAGCTTAATACAGAAACTCAACACAGAGTTAAAAAGCCTAGTCCTTGCATTAAAGATTTTGGAGAATAGTTTTTTCATTGGTGAACATTTTCATTTTTAAATTCAGCAAGTTAGCTAAAAAAATCAACAATAATAAGACAGTACAAATGGAGAATTTTTATTCAGGGAAAACTGCACATGTAACGAAAAATATCACTTCACCAAAAAATCTGGATGGTTCAGGATGAATTGGGTGAAACCAACTAGCAATGGAAATATCTTATGAATTTCCTGGGGAAAAAAAATGTAGTTTTGCTTTGATAAAATGAAGGCAATCTGAATTTCAGGCTCCGCTTCTTCCAGCTGCCCCAGGCTTTCATTGCAGGGCCCATCAGTGGAAGGGAATGGTGTTTTCCTAGGACCAGAATATTTTCTCTGCAAGTGTGTCCGCAGAGATGCAGAAGCAATCTGAGGCTCTACTTCCACGGCTGTGTCAATTAACTATGAGAACAAACTATCACCAGGAAGAATTGCTAGGGCTTGCTATTTCATTACTGCAGGCACCTACAGTAATAGTAATGCAGGACGGGACACCTGGAATACACTGATCACTGCAACACAGAGCCACTCTCACAAGAAGTAGCTCCAGTGAACAAGGACAAGCAAAAGAAAGAGCCACCAATCTCAGGAATAATAAATGGAATTTTGCACTCCAGTGTGCAAAATTGGCACAAATATCAGCTCACAGCTTTAAAAAGTCATAACAGGCAAGTTACAATTAGTCCTCACTGAGGAAGAGGCAAATCTGAGATATGTTTTCCTACATTTTTTATTATTATTATTTCATTTAGAGAATTTATGTTGGCCAGCACGTATTTCCTTTGAAGTGTGCAGAGTATCTACATGCACACACTGAGGGAGGATTTTACCCAAGGAATTATCTAAAGTTGTATTGTCTGAAAACAAATGCAGTTGTCTCTTACACTAGTTTCAAAGTTTGAGTAGTTCCGAATGAGCAAGCAACACAGATTAGATATTTTTTAGCCCCTTAGCACAGGAAAGTGACACCTCTCTGAAGTCAGGGATCATACCAGCACGTAATTTCACTTAAAAACCTGAAGCCAAAATCAAGATACAGCAGTGTTATTCAAACTTTGCCAACAACAATGTTGAAAACATTTTGCCAGGGTTCTGCTTCAAAACATTTCCAGCATATTTCTGCCTAGAATATCTTCCTCTGTCCCATTTATCTGTTTAGCACACTCATTTCTCTCCTGTCAGATCCTGAGACACCTTTACCATTTCTGTGGTATCAGAATCTGGACATCAGCTTCCACACAACTTAAAGGTTTTAATAATAATAGTATGTCCTTTTCTGCAGGCCTGCTCCTTCCTACCTTTGGTGCCTAGTTAGCAACATATGATCTGTTATCGGACCATCTTCTTGTTTTAATTAAACTTGCAAAGAGGTTTTATTCCTCTGCCTGTGATGATCTTTGGCGTCCTAAATTTAATTTCTTTTTATAATCCCTACAGTAGCAAGTAGCACAGAGGAGTTTTAACTAATAAAAATGTGTCGGAACCTTGGAAGTAACAAGAACTTGGCAGAAATACACCTGGAGAAAAGCTAAATTAGGGTATTTAAAAACAAACAAGCAGGCACTATAAACATTAGTAAGGCTGTGACCACTGCTGGTTTTCCTTTGGAGAACCTTACTGACTTTTGGAAGAGGGGTGAGGGGTGGAAAGGCAGAAGTAGAAGCAGTGTGGTTGCTTCTATCTGTTCTTTCTTCTCAGCAATCCAAGCCATCAGGCATTCCAGACCCCTCTGCAGCCAGCCCCTCCTGCAGGGACAGGCATAGGCAAGCAGGACTCAAAATTTATTTGGGCTCAAAATTCTGAGTGCTGGAGCCCTGAACTAGCCTGTAGAACCAAGTGATTAGGGAAGAGATAATAGAGATTCATCCCAGTTTCTGATTTCAAGCTTGATTCTTTCATCTGCAAAATAAGATAGAACATCATTTCAAAATAGGCAAAGCTGTTGCTTTGGAATGGTGTGTTCACAATTGCATTTGGATGGGAAACTTCATAAAAAATCTAAAGACAGAAATGAAAAATGGGAGTCCCTAGTTCAACGACACTTAGCTTTGCTAAAACACTAGAAAATATGGTTGCTTATACGGCATGAATTTTGTCCTGGTGTTGAGGGTCACAAGACTGAATTTTACTTAAATATTTCAGTTACTGTTGTATCCCTCCTGTCTTACCCAAAGGCATTCATTGAACAAGGTGGTGCCATGTTTTTAGCATTGCCCTTTAGAAGGTGAATGTACTTTAAAAGAAGCTTTTTATTTTCTCACTGAAACTAAATAGGTTATATCATGAAATTTTAGACCATTTGAAATTGGTTCATAGATAAAGCTTTTATCATTTATATATTAGTTATTTACATTGTAGAGTACAGTTGTGTGAGAATGACTTTAGGAGAAACTGCATTCCCATCATAAAAGTATTTCTCAAGCTCAGGAAAAGATTCACAGCAGAAGAAAGTTTCTGTTTATCAGGTAACACACCCAAATTTAAAAGCAAGCACCAGTTTCTCTAGAAGTGAGGTGCACGACTGCCTTTGAGAGAAAGTTCATCCTACACTCACAGTGAGATGTTCTTATTTTGGTAATTCACAGTAAAAACAAATGCTGGAGTACCTGGTGGCATGAAATAAGGGGGCTGACATTGGAAGGAGGGAATAGTGGCTGTTTACTCGGGCTGGAAATGCTCGTGTAAGGTGCAAACCTCATCTAACAGTAGGAATACTTGCTACATTAACAAGATTTACTGACAGACTCCATCTGTGCCTTCCCACCAAACAAGGTCACTCAGTTAGATCCTAAGAAGCCTAACGAGCAAAGTGCCAGGTCTCTGGAGTGATAATGGAGGTTTGCTCTGACTTACGCCTCAGGCACTTGCAATATTTTTAGTACTGGAAAATAAAATAGGGTACAGGAAAAAAGGTCATAATTTTTATCAAACCAGTCCACCTTGAGAAATATTAGTGTGTGTGTCTGTGCATGAACATACCTGGGTATTCTTCCTTTCTTTTCCTGGGGATTTGCAGTTTACTTTACTCCCGAGGTGCTCCAGTGCCTTTGTCTTGGCCATTCATCTCACATCTGCACCTTGGTTATGGAAGCATCACTGTGGTGGCACTGTACCCTTTCCTTAGAAAAGGCTGTATCAACAGCGTGTGTGTGGCTCCAGAATCAAGGAAGAGGTCTTACCCATGGATTTTTGCTGTTCATCAATTTTCTGCCTGGAGTTTCTGTTATATGGTCTGGTGGACTTAGAGGAAATAATATGGTAAGGGACAAAAATAAATTTAGAGCATTGCAGGGCCCGAAAAAAAACTCTGCTAAGAACTTTTAGTATTCACAGCTGATTTGTTCCTATAGAAAGCTGATAGCTAAACCAAGACACCTGAACCCCAAATACAATGAACTCCTTGTTTGATCTAGGATCTATTTCTGTTTATCTGCTATTGATATGAATATCTGGTCCAGAGTATGTTTCTAGTGTATGTTTATATTTCATCTTTTGCATTGCCTGCAAAAACGACCCCTCTATGTGAGTTCTCAGTGAGTAACAGAATACTGGTCTAAATCTGTGAGATGGGATTAAGGAGATCAAAACCAATATGGTAAAGGAATGGAATAAAATGAGAAATTTAGAAGGATTGCCAGTGAAGTTTCTCAGTGCTGTCCTTTAGTGTGGGGTGGAATGTTTCTAGCAGGAAATAGTGCTTCTTGTGCTAAGTGATGTGTTGCAATGTATGGCTCTCAGAGTCATGGTATGGAAAAGATGTGGAGCAGATGTTGTGGAAATGGCTCTACCCTGCAGAATCTGTTCTGTGTCGCCTTCTGGCAGGTTTCTGGTCTGCCTTGGTGTGCACTAACTCAGGTCCTAATATCTCACACACAGAACTCTTCTTCACAGGATGGGGAGTCACATTTTCACATTGAGTGCCTTCACACTCAATGTATACAACAGGACATTAGCAAATTTACACCTGGAGATCAGAATAGAGCATTAATTTAAATCTTCTAGGGGATAAGCTTGCAGGAAAGTGCACGTGTACAAGTGAATATTTCAATATTCTGGATGAAAATGTCTCTACAATTGTCAAGGGACTCTGCACAGTGACACTGGCACTCAGTTGCCTTGTAAAATACAATTGTAAGAGATGTCTTTCTATAGTGATATAACATCACTGACTGTGGTAGAACTAGAAGCTATACAAGTACAGAAGACATGATAATTTTAATTGAGTTGAAGAATACACAAAGATTATGAGTTACATTTTTATTTATTGCATAACTTATAAAGATGTTGTTGTTCAGGCTCTACAAATATCCATTCACTAGCAGTGAGTGCAGACTGGAAATCCAGAACTTGGTGTTAAGCCCAGGGCTCTCTGGGATCTCTACCCAGACTTCCAGGGTAGGATGCCCTGGATTGCCCACAGATTTCAAATGGCAGCTGAAGGTAGCTCTAAACAGTGCCAAGGCTTTTTTAGCAATACTCAGCTTCTTCTTTTAGCAATACTTCAATTTCTTTTAAATTCCCAGTTACAAGTGGTGGGTAATTAGCTGAGCAATATGAGCTACATGGAGGTAGAAAATGATAGTTTCCCCCTTATTCTCCGTTGTTTCCTGCCATCTGACAAACCTGTAAAATGACAGCTCTGCCCATATATTCAAAAACATATCTAATAATATAATGACATATCTAATAATCCTAAAATGTCCTTTCTATTGCCTGAGAGACATAATTAAATGTTCTGAAAGGTAGAGGTAGAACACTGAGATCTCCAAACCGGCAGCAAGGATGTTATTAATTCCCTTGCTGTGCACAGAGCAGCACATCACACTGCATGTAAGGGGAAATGAAGGTTTAAGCTGCAGTCTCTCCATTCTTCTCCATCAGGAGCAGGTACTTGTCCCCTGAAATCCCTATCCCTCCACTCCCCAGTTAACTCTGGCACACCACATGGTGCTTCACAGCTGGAACTCAAAGCAGGTTCTGTCCTGGCTGCACGCAGGTCGTGAGGAGCACTGAGAGCTTCACCCCTGGGTCACTGCAGCCAGAACTGCCAAGAATCTGGAGTTTGCTTTCTCTCCCGTCACATCACATTTCTGCTAGGAGTTATTTTTATTTATTTTCCCTTCTAGGCTTCCCCACAGCCATGCTTGCCTCGGTGTTGTATGTATCAGTGCTCCTTCCCACCTCTCATCTCCCCCTGCCCTCATGCCTGACCTAGGTCAGCACTAAGCTCGAATTTTAGGTCAGCCCAAAGCCCTGGCTTATCTCTTGCTCCACTGCAGAAACAAGACAAGAACTGCACCTTGAGTGTGAGATTCCAGGCACTTCTAATAGCTGTCTCACCAAAACTTGCTGTCTGGGCTTTAAAAACACCAGTTTATTGGTTTTCACTTGAAAACGGGTGATATTTTGAAAAACTGCTAATTTTATCTTGCTCTAAAACAAAATTTGTGTTGAATTTTCCTTTATTTTGCAGTTTTCTTTAGCTTTTATCGTTTTGCATGGAAAACAAAAAAAAATACTTCAGATGTCTGCTCTGACCCTGGATGAGAGAGCAAGTAATTTTTTTTCTGTGATACATATTTCATCTCCTCTCCTGATCCATATTGTTCAGTTATTCATTAAAGCTAAAGGATGGTGTATGCCTTTTCTTTGTGGTTGTTTGGGTGGTTTTTTTAGAAAAAAAACATATAGTTGATTCATTACAATTAAAAACAATTTAACTTTAATTTATAATTAAAAACATGTCTTAAACTGAAAGGAAAATTAGTGCCTGAAAAAAAGAGTTCAAGATATGTTTTGCTATAGAACCTCTTTACAACAGAAGTGTTGACTGATAAGAAATTACATACGTAATCAACAACAAACCTTTTGTGTACATCTTACAATGCAAAAAAAAAAAAACAAAAATACAACCAACTGCTTACAGAGATCCACAGATGAAGCTATTAGGAAGCATGGATGCAGATGTTGTATTGAATAGTTTTGCACAAATAAAAGGAAGTAAGTGTTACAAGAAGCTTTAAATACTCACTGTGAATAAACTGCATCTACAAAAACTTGCAGCTGCGTAACACAAACTCATATGACATAACTATAAAGAGATAAACATTTTCTTGGGATCTTTCCATGTCTCTCGTTTAATCTTTCAATTAAAGATGAAGTAAGCTTGGGCAGCCTTAAACGCAACATCGATATATGAAAGAAATAGCAGGAAACATTTCAAGCTTCTTGCAGAGGCAGTAACTTGTTAGTTGTTTCCTCCCAGGCTTTCCTGGTTCAGTGTCCTGTGCTGAGAACTCTCTGCCATGCTCACTGAGGGGTGCATTTCCACCGAGTTCTATCTCAGCCTGAATCACTTGTAATTCTTGATGGGTTTCAGCCAGACATGCCCAAGGAACTGTAGAAAAGGATGTGGAACAGTCAGGGAAAGGCAAAGACAGAGAGCACTTTTGTCATAGGATAACTATTTCATTTCAAGGGAGTTACGCTGATTCAGCCCTGCTAAGGCCTGAACAGAGGGTGCTCAGTGCTTAATTAGTTACAATGGACCTTTTCTAGCAATTAGTGTACACCTCACCCAGTGGTTGAGGTACACATCCACCCCCACCACCTGCTTGCTTGTTGCATCTTGCTTTGAAAAATCACCTTCATGAAGAAATGCTCTTCTGTTTGCCAACAGGGCTCCAGAGGGTTCAAGCAACCAGCAATAGGACCCCATATCTGATGAATTTTTCCTTGTTTGTGCTCCTGCCTCCCACCACAAACAAAGCACATCCAGAAACCTGTACTGAGATTACTCTGCTTGTGTCACTCAAAAAGGCACTGGCAATTCTAATGCCTCAAACAGTGTTCCATACTGTGTTTGCACCCAGGGAAAAAGCTAATAATTATGGCAGAGATTCTTTCTGTGACTGGATAATACGTACAGGGTTTATGATCCATTTCTCTTAAAAAAAAAAAAGCACTTTTATATGGCAGCATCTGCAGTGAAACTGATTTTTAACAAGTACTTTAGGGATTCCAGATGTCGCTTGACAACTTGAACAAAAGTGCCGCCTTTTCCATCAGTCTCTGTACCAAGTAATCATCTAACAGTTGCAAGATTACTCAAATGGCTTTAAGATTATTTTTGCAGACAATTTCAGTCCAAGGAATTGTGGAAATAGTCCCCCAAGCATGTGAGAACTCTTGTGGTTGCTATCTATCTGGAGCAATATATAAAGAAATTACAGCCCTTCTATAAGTAGTATTGATTAGAAATATAGCTGTGGGAAGAAAAAACCCCACCAAACCAAAATCCCAAATCAAAACTACTGCACCTAAAAACCTGTCTGGTTTTGATTTTGGTTTTTGGGTTGTTTCCCCCACTGTACTTATTTAAATTATGTCAGCTATACTTAGAAGTAAACCTTTGCTCTGTGCAGCCTGCCTTAACAGAGTATCAGGCCCTGTTTTCTCATAAATAGATGATAAATCAAAGAAATTGGTGGGAAAGTGTTAAAGAGAATCAAAACTATTTCTCACCTACTCCATTTCATTTAGGGGCATAAGCACTTTGGGATAGATTTCTGTGCTCTTCTGCTTCTATTTCTTATTTCTGAATGTAGAGATTTCAAAATAATTTTTTTTTCTCAGAGGAAAAGATGACTAAAATGCTAAGCTGTGTGACCTAAGTGACAGCCTAAACTACGTGCCATAAAGCCTGAAAATGGTGCCTTCCCTGGCATCTGAGGATGTCAAACAGCAAATTCCCAGAGCTTCTCTTTACACACAAAAACAGCGTGGAAAAGACACAAAATAGAAACTGTTTGTGTCATCTGAAGGTGCTAACTAATAGAGCTACAAAGCCTCCTGTTAGCTGAGGGCCAAGCCCTCTGTGGGCAGGGCGAGAGCAGGAGCTAAGAGCAAATATTTGCAGGCAGGAAAAGCCTCCAAGGCCTGAACAACAGTTGTCTTTTGTTTTAAATTGTGCTTTTTTTTAGCTGTCAAAAGCAATACACGTTCATTTAGGGTGTGAGAATATGAACAAAGATGACAGGAGTGCCCTCCCAGGGCCGCAGGTGGCTCGGGGGTTTGGGACACCTGGATGTAAATCTGTAAATCAGGCACTGGCAGGGCTGTGCCAGGGTCCTGGGCAGGACAGCAAGGGCCAGCCAAGGGCTGCTGCCTTCCCTGTGCTCAGCTCTTTGCATGCTCCTGCTGCAGCCAGAAACACTCACACCTCAGAAATCTCTTGAGCTATGGGCTGCAAGAGCCCAACTTTGCTCCTAGCAAGCACAGGATAGTGCTCAACAATTTTGGCTATCTGACAAAGGCTCCAATATGTCCCAGTTTATGTATATGAAATTTAATTTAATTTTATATTTAATTTAATATTATTTATATGACATAAAGTTTATCAAAATTCCCACCATTCAGCAATGACTGTTTGCAACCTGAAGCCCAAAGACACCTTTCTAGTTTTCCTTGGACAATTTAAAACATCTTGGAGGGGTGGAGGGATGTCAGCCATAAAAATTGTTTCCATTTTAGTATGACTGTCAAATGAACATAGGTGCACTCATGACAGAAAATGCTTAAAGGTAGACAAACGAGAATGAAAAGATTGCATGGCTGCTGAACAAGCTGCCTGGCATTTATTTTGTATGACAGAAGCCCTAAAAGTGCTTGAAAACCAAATCTTTCCAAAGTTCTAAGTGTTCACAGGTGTAAGAATTGTTTGTCACTATTGGATGGGTCCTTTTAGATAAAGTTATTGTAGTTTGAAATGACAACCCTCAGACTTCAAACTTTTGTTGGCTGTCTGAAATCTTATTTCAGTTCTAGAACACACTTAAGTTGGAAAATCAAATTTCTTCTATAATTTAGATCTCTGCCTTTCCACAGCAATTAAAATAATTACGTTCTGTCAAGCTACATCTTTTTACCCTGATTAAAGACATTTAAAGCTGTATTGAGCAAACACATCAACTAGTCTGTTGACAGATGAAAGAAGAATGCAGAGCATGTCTGAAATCATACTGATAACTTCACATTAAGTAGTACACAGGCAAAAAAAATTATCCTGTATGCATCTTATAGGAAAGAAACACTTTATTAAGAAAATGATTTATTCTGTATATCCTTAAACCCAAACAGTTTTACTTATAAATCAAAGCTAATGATTTGGATCCTGTCTCAAAATTAATTATTGTTGCATTCTCTTAAACCTAGTTGTATTTGAAAGTAAGTACCTAAAATCACAGGGAATTAAATCAGATGAAAAAAAAATCTTTGATCATTAAAAGTATATAGAGTTATGTTTAAGTTATTAGTGCAGATGATTTGGTTGTTTACAACATAATTAATGATTTGACTATGAAAAAAAAGAATTGCAAATTGTTTCAAGTCAATTAACAGTACATAAATAATTCCAGCGTGCATAAATTTTTACTGTTGAAAACTAGCACATAACTTTTTATGATGCTCTTAAAACAGGTCTAATGCAAAGCTAATAACACACACAGAAAAAATAAAGCCCTGTCTGTTGGGGAGAAGAAAGGCATCTGTCACAAAGAGGAAAGAAATGGTGTTGCACCAGAACCTACTCAGAGACTAAAAATTACAAATCATATGAGTAGTGAAACACTGCAAAACTGCACAGCATTACAACACAGCAACAGAGAATAAAAGAGAATGAGGATTATTAAACAGTGAAAAAACAGAAAACAGTGACATTGTTACATTTTTATTAAAATTAGAAACAAAAAAGTCAGAATAATAGTCAAGGAACACACAGTAGCAATAATTAATTTTGATTATTAAAGTATAAGAAATATTATTTTAGAAAGATGGGGAAACATTTAATTGAAGTGTGAAATCAGTGACATCCAAACAATTCAATTGAGTTTGACCAAGAGCTGCCCCTGATTTGCAGATGATTGGAAAATACCTGGGTTTATTTCTCAGTCTCCCTTCAACAACAAGCTGAGACCCACAAGCTGTCATCCCAAACAAACAACTACCTCTGAAAAAATGCCTTCACATATTGTAACCATTTTCATCACTGACTTTAAGTATAAAGATTGTTCCTTGTTTGCTACATTGATCTTGGAACAGAAAGGTCAATACACTTCCTTAACCTTCGTAAAATAATTTTTGCATACCTGTCATAAATTCATATCTGGAATTTCAAAATTCAAAGCAGCTATTTAGGAAAAAAGAAAAAAGAAAATAAAGGAATATCCTGAATATTGCTCTAAGTATCTTAGTCAGTGAAAGGGAAGACAAAAATATTAGGATGTAGCAAAAAAAGGAAACACCTTTATACCTTTACACGTTTATACCAGTGATGAAAATGACTGAAATAAAAAATTTTTGCTTGGGATGACACATTGATTTCTGAGCTACCTATTCCAAAGACAGGACAGAGGCAGTGAGATCAAAAACCTGGTGTTAAAAAATACTCAATTAATGGTGAGTTTGGGGATATTTCAAGCATAGCAGAAGGGAAATGCTGGGATAAATGTAAGAATTGCATATTGTAGAGCATCTACACTTCTATATAAATTTTCCTACAACAGAAGAAGGAGAGGGTATTCAAAAGTATTTAAATACAACAGATTTAAAATGTATGAAGACACTCTTACAAAACTTATAATTAACCTTTGGAACTTGTTGCCATCTGGTATCACTGGGGTCAAGACTGTAGCAGGATTTAGAAAGAGTGGACATTTTTATGTACAATCAGAAGTTACCTCGTTACATTAGAGAGCATAAAGTGCTTTTATAGAGGACATAAAGTCCAATGCTCCAGGCCATAAGGCAGCCACTAACTCAGGGGGGTTAGCAGGGAATGTTTTCAGCTGGCAGATTGTTCTGTCACGGCCCCTCCGGGGCTCCTCGGAGCTGCTGCCATGCTTTGGCCACTGCCAAGGGAAGGTGAGGTTGGCTGCCAGTCCACCATGGCATCACAGGTCTGCCTGTTTCACCTGTGCTCCCACTGCTGCTTTTATTTTTATCCCTTTATTTCTTTGCAGCGGTGTTTTGCTGGCACAGGTGTATTGCAGGCAAAGGCAGCCTGGCAATCTTGTGTACGCTTCTGCTCAGTAAAGAGAAATAGCTGTGATTTCCTGTGTAACACATCTGCTGCATGTTCCTCTTTTTGAAGCAAACAAGCTGCTAATCCAAGGCAGATGTTCCAGTATTTGTTTCACTCTCTGCCGAAGGAGCCAGCACATTTCCTTTTAGGGAAATGCTTTCAACCCGACTCACTCTTCTATTAATTCTTGGTAACTGATTGTAAGAACTGTGTTAGTAAAATTAATATTTCAGAGCCACCCTGCAAGGGATATTTTTAACATGCAGCACCACAGCCCCTGTCTCTTGTCACTTGTGTCATCCTGTCACCGTGTACGCCTTCAGACACAGGCAGGCTGATACTAATGAGCTCACCACTCCATGTTCCTCTAACATGAAGTTCACTACTAATGAGAAAAATTCCCAGACTGTACTCACACTCTAAATCAATTTGGCAAGATTGATCAAAATATTCATTAAAACAGTTTGTTCTTCAGCTCAGCCTGAACCCTGCAGGCATAACTCTCTTGCTTCTGTGAGGATTTTTGTGTGTGTGTCTGCATGCACATGTGTGAGTGTGTGAAATTAGAACAAGGCGCTTGCTTTTCCTCCTCATAGTATTCAAGTAGCACTTTCAGAAGGAAAGAAAAAAAAAAAAAAAAGGCTGAATTCTCATTACTCTTCCTCCTTGAAAAGTGCCCAGGAGTCCAGAAAGGCTAAGAAAAATAGTCTGCACTCCTCTTCTCATGTGCCTGTCATCAGGAGGCCTGAGAATGACAAAAATGAAGAAGCAAATTACCATCAAAAGGGCAACAAGCAAAATAACAAATGGGGATCTGTCAGAGAAACAGAGAGACATCACTGACCACACAACCCTGGGAATTTAATATATGTTCTGTCTGTCATCTGCATGCTAAATTTCTATGTCTTCCTTCAACAGAATTTCCCCTTGCTTTGTCAGCCTTGATAAGTATAGGTTAGCTCACACTGTCTACTTTTTCACACACATTTCCAGATAAAACACAGTCCAGAGAGCCAGGGATGACATTAACTGACTAATGCTCAGTGAGCTGGACTCTGCTCAGAAGGGTCTAGACAGAAAACCAGAGCAGCACAAATTGCAGTGAGAGATGAGCAGGGGATAGGTTTAAAAATCTCAGCTATGATGTCATCTATCTCTCCAAAGGGACAAGAATAATTCTTGTTGGTACCAGTTTAAAAGCCAGACACCCTGACTAATCATATATTATACACCTCTGGTTCATTTCAGCAATAGAGAAGGTTGCTGTTGGTCATCTGACTTCACTATTCATTGCCTAGACATCAGGAGCATTTTCCAAAGGGCTAAGAGGAAATCTCAAGAAAACTTAAGGCAGACATGGTTTTATTGTACCACATGACGTCATGCAGTACTGTTCACAACATAGCAAACCCTTTCAATGTTAATGCAGTCCCCACAGCCCATTTCTTAGATCTATTATGTGCTATAAAATGAGATCCTGTTTTCCAAGAAGCCTTCAGTGGGGTTATGAATCCCATCACTCAGGAACTCCGGGATAAGCTGCACAGACAGTGCCCTGCTGAGCTGAAGCAGCAGGCTCTTGCAGAGGGGGATCAGGAGGAGCTCTGCCTTGGCTCAGAGCACAGAGCCTCAGCAGTTCACACTGCAACAGGCAGCAAGGATTCCTCTAAAGACTGGCAGTGGCACACAAAGGCTGTGGCCCACATTCCTTTAGTATGTCATGTCCACAGCTTTGTTTTCAAAAGGTGCCAAATTAAAAATGGCTGCATAGCTGACCAGGACATAGGTAGCCCTTCGACCATGTGCAGAGTGGTATGAGATATTCTTCCCGTTTAAACACTGCTGGATGTTCAAAATTCTTTGCTGTGGTCTGCTTCCATGCTGAGGGGAGTGATGCTGAGCACCTCTAAATTCCCAGAGCAGTGCACCAGCAGGTACCCATCCAGGCTGGTGGAGTTTGCCGGGAGGAGCAAGAACTCCTGAACAGAGAAGCCCTTCCAAATGAAACCACTGCTTAAAGGCAATGATGCCAACCTTCTTCATAAGAGCAGTCCAAGCTCTGCCAACGCAGAAATCTGTTGATTTTTTTTCTCCTTTAAAACAGAAAATAACACTGCTACAAAGCAAAAAAAAAAAAACAACCAAAAACCCCGCAATCATATTGTCCAGACAGGTTCTCTGGAGATGAGATGAGATCAGGTGCTATTAACCAAATGCTCGTTTACAGGCATATCATCTGCCATAGACAGCAAGGATCAGCTCTTATCACTTTGCTTTCACAGTGCAAGATGCTGCTTTTAATGTGCTTCCTGCTTGCCCACTTTTATCTGGCTGGTGAGGTTTATTTCTCTTGACAGAAGCTGTCCCCAGGCATCTATTTCCACAAATGGAGTGAACAGCAGATACTGGAACTGTTTGACTCTGTTCTGTGGATTGACTCTACTGAAGACCATTGAAATTTTCATTAAGAGAGAAGTTTTAGGGAACCCAAACACTAACATCTTTTTAAAATATTTTTTCTATTTATGCAAGATAATAGCTTTTAGGAGTGAGCTAAAATTTCATTTATTCAGTTATTCAAACAATTTCTGCTAAAATTTTAAATCAATAGTAAAAAAAAAAATTAAAAATTAAAAACATTATGTTGTGTAGTAATAGGATATTGTCTACTAATTCAAAACATAGTGTTGTCTAATGATGTGTGTCTCTAGTAGGTTTTGTGAAGATTTTGTTTTCTGCACTGGATTAATAACTGCATAGACATAGCAGAGAAAGTTAAGCACACAGTACCTCCTTTCCCTTGTTTGATCTTAATAGGCTGACTCATTCATTTTAAATTCATGCAGGAAAAAAAATTAATGAAAGTCATCTATTCAGAAGAGTGAGACCTTTGATTTACAGGAGACTTCTGAATCACTCCATACTCCTTGTATAGCTTGCTTTAAATTACCATGTTTCTTCTTCTGTAGTTTTGCAGCATCTCAGACAGACATTTTCAGCATCAGTTGGAGATTTCTTATCACCGTTTCTTATTTATAAATGTTTTCATCAGATTCTTAGGCAGTAGGTACAGAAGGAGGTAGAGAAGTTTGGTTCAGTGACAGAAAATGTCCTGGCTTTCTCTGCCTTGCAATGTTCTCTCTCATTTTCCCCCTGTCACTTCCCACCAGTGCCAGACTGTTCTAGGAGAGCTGCTGCAGCCCATGGCTGAGGGAAAATGTCTCGTCCCCTCCCCAAGGAAGGAAGGAAAGAAAGGAAAGAAGGAAGGCATTGTAGCATGTGGTGTATTTTCAGCTGCTTTCATCTCAAGTAATGTGTATGAACTGAAATAAGGCAGTTACTATTTTTGGAGCTCCAACAGATGTTTCCAGTGCACAAAATGCCACAGCCAGACAATTATGTTCATGTATAACAGAGAAGGTGGATGAGGTTTAAATTTTGGTGATCACATCGGTTTGGAAAATCCTAAAAATTCATTAGACCAAGACCTGTAAATTATATCCTGGTTGCTTCTTACATTTCCTTTGTT